>JAVQJS010016366.1:0-28124 GCA_036024795.1 Galaxias rostratus | reverse complement strand
CGGTTTATTATGTCACCTTTTAAATTTAGGTTCAAGCTCATTTTCCACGACGTTGTACAATATTGAAAATGTGAGTTGTTAACGGGTGACATTTTCCTGCTCTGTTTCTTTCATGACGCATTCCATGTAAATAACATATGCTGCAGCAGCAGTTTGAATACTTTACAGAACGATTAGCCGAAAGGCGTCAAGGAAGCTCTCTACATGTGTACGCCACAGGCTCTTACTGCGTAAAAGGTGTCAAAAATCTACCGCAGTCACTGTAAAGTGAAAAGGGTGTCAGACTGCAATGAGGGTTGCATGTTCCGGATGTAGGAAGGTGGATTGTAGGGGGTAGGAATAATTAGAGTAAGTGAGCACACAACACAATTAGAAACTTTAATATTTAATATACATCATCAGTGACAATACATCTGCAGTACAGTGCTGTGTGATTAGTTTTTATTTAGTAGCAGAGCATTCAGCCTAATGTCATCATCACTACCATCTTGATATAGCTGTGTCTGATGCAAAATTTATCTTGAGTTAACCATCAATAAAGTGTTTCATTGGTGGAAGTTATTTTTTAGTACAGCCATTTAAAATAAGAAGCATGACACAATGGCATATCAAAAAAATTAGCTGGAAATGATTTTTTTTTCATCTTTGTTCTCTTCAGGTGTAAAAAAAAAGTAAAGGTAGGAAGTTGAAGATAATTCACTTTTAATCCCTTCAGTTTTAGAATTATAATTTTTTTCTGTTATGACAATAACTGTGTAATGTTTGTGGAGCCTATGTAATGTACCATTTTTATCTCACACATCAGCATAGCAGTGATGAAGAGTAGTATTTGTTTTTTTATGATTGTGACATAAAAGATATACTGGACACACTTTTTTTCTCAAGTTTATTCTATTGCTCATTCCAGTGACATCTTAACTTTGCCCTCTCTCTCACTCCCTGTCACCGTCAGAAGCGTTCCTTTTAGCTGCCAGGGTTACCAGCTGCGGCACCTTCCTCACTAGCCACCTGGTTTGGCATGATGATCTTCAACACAGGGTCCAAGTACTCCATGACCGTTTCCTTCAGGCTTTTCTCCAGCAGGTACCCTTCTGTCTCGATCTCTGCGTTCTCCTGTCCAGCTACCGCCTCCATGGACGTCTGCAGGTACCGCAGGCTTGCTATCACAGAACTCTGAAAAGGAAAGCGGATTCAAATGGCGCGTCAAGATGTGCACCGTATCATTTAACCATGTTGTGAAACTTTAGAGGTACTAAATCAGATGCTGAGTCTGAGATATGAGTCGATATGTAAGACTTTTCTACTCCTGGGGCATTTGTGTGATGTATGTCCATCAGTCAATAGACCAAGCAATAACATTATAGCTTAGAGCCATTTTTTTTTGCAGGATCTACCTGAATAAGGAAAACAGACAGGACTACAGCTCCAATGGCATTCATCAGGCCCATGTAGTAATTAACCAGGGCCGCCCTGCAAC
The DNA here is from genome assembly GCA_036024795.1 of Galaxias rostratus. Lineage (NCBI taxonomy): Eukaryota > Metazoa > Chordata > Actinopteri > Galaxiiformes > Galaxiidae > Galaxias > Galaxias rostratus. Next base: position 26,647 of record JAVQJS010016366.1, on the reverse strand, counting down.
CGTAAACGTAAATGTTGAGCTCCTCAGTTTGGTGCTCGTAGTTGTAGTGAGCAGTGTTGTTGGTAAGGAGCTCCTGGATGCAGGGCCGTGGAGAACTAGGATTGCAGCAACTGAAAGGAACGGCGTCCACTAAGTAGCGACCGTCCACGTTGCTCTTGATGCGGCTAGGTGGGAGGACAGGAAAATACAGGTTTTAGTGTGACTTGAAAACATTACTGGACGTGTTATTTTCAGTAATCAGTTCTGAAAAGCTGTTCAAGTTGACATACAATTACAGAGCCCTAGTATTGGTCGTGAAATGTTATGTAAAATAAATTATATTGCATAAAATGATACTGTAACCAATACAACGGTTGAAGGGATCCATTCAGTCTAATGCAACTACTCTTAACACGGTGCCTTCACTTTACAACTCACTCCTTTACTTCCTTTGTGCTGAAGTCGAGGTAACGATTGCTGATCCACTGAACCTCAAACCAGTCCCGGAAATCTGTATTTCCACAGCACTGGAACTCCATCTGTAGTCGATCGATGGTCTGCTTTTGGAAACAGCGGCCCGGGGTATCCGTGTCCTTGTAGAAGCGAATGCCATTCTTCAAGCCAATCTTCAGAGAAGCCTCCAGATTACCTTTCATGGCATAGCTCATGATTACAGCCAATAGCATTAGAGAGGTGAAGAAGAGAGAGACTCTAAAGTAGGGCTGTAGGAAGCTCTTCCAGCGTGGAAATCGGCCTGGATCCAGAGCATCCTGACAGATGCGCCCGGCAAAGTAGTTAATTCCTAGGGAGGCTAGGCCAACTACCATCAGAGTATGGGGCACGCAGTGGATCTCTGTGTTGTCCATTACCTGTCCAATAGATATACAAGCATCAGTAAAATCACAGAAGTTTTCTTGTGATTCAATTTATAAACACATTTGACTTGTGTAATTTAATAAAAAAATTCTGTAATTAATATAGTTTTGAATAAATGACTTTAAGGTTTAAACATGATTTCTGCTGGGGAAAAAATGGGAGCAATGGGATGCGGGTTTTGGTCCAAAATAAGTAGTTCTCAGAAGACTTACAAATACCACCCACAGTAATAGGATAGAAACACAATATTGGTACAGGGTACATTATTTTAGCCACCCTAATAATCTAATTGCATACATAGTGTTGGTGTACATTTGTCAAGACTTTACATGTAACAATTACATTATAATTTTTAGTTATTGATTCAAATAAATATTATAAGAAGTCAAGAATCTGGTGTTTTCAACAGTACATTACTTCTTGAAAGTATTTTCTATCATACTTTCAAATCCCAAACTGGGTCATCGTAAAGCTTTCTCTCAACCAGTCCATCAAAGTGAGTTGGTTTATCGGTCAAGACGGTATCTCCATAATCAGCTTATGCATTATCTGCATTGTCGCAGATTTCTCCTTCCCAGAGAATGTTTTGCCTAACAAGCAGCCTAAATTAGCAGCCTGACAAGTGAACACCTTAATATTTACATGCACAATTATCATGGGATTCTTTTAAAAATAAGCATTCCATACTGACCAGTTATTAATTTAGGTGTTTGAACTCTAAGCGACTGGATACATATTTTTAAATCAATATACGAACTATATGCTGTTAATTTCTTACTCACGTTTGTAATCTACAACCCTCAATCAATCACACACCTCTTATTCATGTCTAAATGTGACAAAAATAGTACAGGAAAGCAGTTTGAATGATCAGTAATCTCAGGCCCTTTACTGTTTGCACATTTACTACATGAGAATGACGTGAACATTCATTTAGATGCTTGGGTCAAATGATAGACTAAGCACCACACGTAACGCTGAAGTACCTCTGCCCTTCTTCGTAGCTCCGTCTTCAGGAGGCAGCCCAGGCAGAAGGTTAGTGCCCCTGCCATGGTTGCCGTCCATGACAGCAGCCACAGCCCCTGGGCAAGCTTCACCCGCTTCTCTGCAGGGAACTTCATCTTCATCAGCACCATGGTGTCTGTGGTGGGGAGCCTTGGAGGCTCTGTGGGTCACAGGGGAGAATAGGATGTTGAGAGCCGCAAGTAAAAGATGACAATGGTGATGACTACGAAGAAAGAACGAGGGGGACGAGATTTGACAGAGAATCGCAAGTTGGGGAGCGATGGGTAAAAAAAAGTAAAGGTAATAGCGATCGATGAAAAAAAATCGAACAGGTGGAATTTAAAATCATAAGCCTTTTTGATTGAGTTATAAATAAAAATATTCTGAAGAGCTAATATTAAGTGGCACCCCCCAAAAAAGAAGTTTAATCCAAAGCGAAGTTGAAGGAATGTTGGAGTAAAAACATCCCAGGAGAAAATGAAGACTCTCTCAACCACCAGAAAAAAACAATTGTACGTCAGTTGGTTTGTCTAGATTAAGTCATTTATAGGAATTAAGTTATTTGACTGTCAAAGTTCACCTGGATAATCCTTTCAAAAAGTCGTCAAAAAGTGGAGATGCACCCCAAGACCTCTGTGCTTCCTGAATCTGTTAGCCCATGTCTGGTCTAGACACACTGGATTGGGCAAACCCTGGAGAATTGCAGGGTTCACTGGCTAATCCTTACCTATCCTATTAAAGTGATCTTCCCAATAGGAATCCAGGCCATTGTCCGCTCAGCAAAGCTAGTCTCCTTCAAACCAGATAAAATAGGCATGTGTATGAGGTGTGACAAATCAAATTGAACATGACAGGGACATAGATAAATACAAGGCAAGATGAGATCCGTACCTTGGTCAAAACCTTACAAAAATTTACATTTTATGAAAACTTTTGATTTAATTAAACTTGAACATTTGTAAGAATTCAAATAAGTCAACTAAAGTAGATGATAAGATAAGAGTATTTCCAAGGTCAGTAAATATTCAGCGTCAGTAAACAAGTATTATTATAATTGTCACATTTCAGATTATATATATTATATTTGACTCAATAAGCAGGCAAGCAAGGATTTAGAACACCTCGTCCATGTAAAGAGGGAAATGAGAGCAGAGAAAGTGAAGATAATCCTGTCTAAACCCATGAGAGGTGAAGCTTAGTGAGTTTCACTGTGCTTATGGCAGTGAACCATTCAGAGACAAAAGTATTACACTTCAGATAGCAGGTATATAGACATAGATATGTCCTTATTATTCATACTGTATATACATGTTTTATGTGGTACTTAACTAATGTTTTGACAACTTGAAAATATTTTTTCAAATACATTTCATGCGTGCATTTTACTGAACTGGACATTTGAATGAATGACAACTTGTTGCGTCTTTGTTTTGTTTTTAATTTTGAAGTGAGAAGTGACACATTGGGAAAATAAAAGCGGGGTTCAAGGGAATAAACAGTAGATTTTCAGCATACAGTGGAAGATAACTTCTTTAAAAGGGGGAAATGACAACTCCCCCCCAAAGGTAAACGCCACAGAGAATATCAACAGATAAATACACAATTCTAATCTGATTACGTGAGTAACAATTTGCCCAATTCCAAAACTTCCCTTTGATGGATAACACCCACCAGTCCAAACAAAAGCAATTACTCGTATTGTCTTATATTAAACTAAAGCATACATTGAGAAGAAGTCTATCGGTCTATGTACATTAATACACGTTTAATAGATTCTATAGAAATATATCATATAGCTTTTACATCTTGTGGAAACCAAATACTATACTAACTAGATTAAGGAACATTAGAAAGCCTACTCAGAACTCCTATAATAAGATAGATTCCTAAAAATACTGTCAAACTATGTGAAAATTGATTAATGTTTATGTACAAATGAATGCATGTCCATTATGTACCTTAAGAATACTTGTTGATGGAAAAAAAATTCATACTGTGATGGACAGGTCTAAATCCACAGCTGCATTCAAACTGCTATGTACATTCATAGAACAAACCAGTTGTGTGAATATTATAGAAAGCTTCCATTGCGTAGGTATTGGACGAAAACTGCACCAGTGTATCAAGAATCATGCACCACATTACAGATTTCTTAAGTTAACCATAGACGGTAAAAGTTGGGTCTTGCAAGGAAGATAAGAAGTGTATATGGTTCCATATGCAGCGACCGCAACTTGGAACAGAGGAAATCAAAGAGATATCCATTTTGTTTGATGTTACCCCTGGAGGACATCAAAGCTACTCCCTGCATACTGCTAAAATATACCCCAGGACATAACTTTGATAATGAACTCAGAAACAAAAATTCAGCCATATCAAAATCTGGAGCGGAGAAATTTTCACTTGGTCAGTATATTCTATCATTTCTTTACATGGACCTAGTTACACAACAGTTTCTAAAGGGGCAAGACGGAAACGTTGATACATTTTGATACACCATGACATAGAGTCAATGTGTCTTGTTTTTAGTGATAGCACCTATTTTAAATTTAATTTCCCCAAAAGGGATCTCAACATATGGCTTCTCTTTCTTTCAAAACTTTTCTGAGATTGACGAGATTTTTATGACTTGCAATTTGCTTACAGAAAAAACAAACTAATTTAATGTTAATTATATATACATCTATAATAGTAATAGTAATATCTTTTATTTCAATCAAATGGACCTAATTGAAACCCATCTGTTCAGTTTTGCATCACAGCTTTGTTCTTTCCCCATTCAACACATCATCGTTAACACCGTCTTTCCACCCCTGCTCCTCCACCCTGCTCTGACCCTCTACCTCACTAGGCTCAAGCTGACATATGAAGTGGTTTAGCATTTTTTGTGCTGACTGTAGGGTGGCCAGGTTATTGTCTGGTTCACCTTCACCAGGCATTTCCCTGTCATTCCTGGTTCTCCAGTCATGGATCATCTCATCCTCCTCATAATCCCCCATAGCGCCATCGTCTGGGTGGTGGAGGTCCAACATGGCCTCGGTCCCCCTCAGCTGGCCGTGCTGCTGCTCATTAGGCCGGTGCTGATGAAGTTCCCTACTTAAGGGGATCTCCTCCAAGCTGGCAGAAAGGATGCGGGTGGGAGAGCCAAGTTTGCGGACTGCCATGAACCCATAGCTATCGTTAGGTAGAGGGGCTGGTGTGGTTTCTGAGTGCATCGTAAACTGAAGATGAGGTATCTGCATGGAACGTGGCGGGTACTGCCTAACGATGTCCTCACCCCCTGACTCACTCTCTGTGTCTCCGTCTCCCTGGCCTGCCCAGTGACCGGGTTCCCGTCTCCAAGGCAGAAAGGACGAGGCACATGGGTGGCCTCCACCTGAACCGGCCAGCACAAACCGGGGACCGTCTTCACCCACTTCTGACCAATCAGATTCTTCCTCTTCTGGAACGCAGCCCAGTGATTGGTCTTCCCCCATCATTTTGACCTTTGCATAGTTGTGACCGTCCGTAAATTGAGCCGGAGGTGGAGCGACTGGCATGACAAATTGATTGATGGAATCATCTGACTGGAAATGTCAAATGTGAATGTCACGTTATTATACAAATCAATTCAGTAATAAGGTGTTAAACAAACAACAACGTTCATGAGAAATGTACATGCAAAAATACACATAATTTAGATTGACGATTATATGATGATCAATTGGGACTTTAATTTCAAAGTCTGCTTTGAAATAATCAACAAATATGTCAAAACATAAAGGAATTACCTTTGAATTTTAGATAAGTCCATTTCAAATTTAAAATATGAGTAAAATCACATCTGAAAATTAAAACTGAACTTCACATTTGCATGCAATATTTTTAGCATAGAAAAATGTTGTTCTCACGTTAATAGTCTCCATGGATGTCTTTGCATTGATCAGCTGTTGTGTAATTGTTGAGATACGCATGTTCAACTTCTCACGTTCTCCGTCTATACCATGTGTCTGCCAACACACCAAACACAAGAGTAAACTGTTTTTAAACTATATCAAGAGTGTTTTGGTCTTAAACTGATGTTTTTGAACTTAGTATAATGCATAAAGCATGTATAATATTTAGTAGTTGGGAAAAAATATTTGTATAATTTTGTCACTAAACTGTTAGATTTAACTTAGGTCTTTATTTACTGTACTTATTTAAAACGTTGGACTCACCACTGAATGAAGTTTTCGCTCTAGCAGACTATTGGTCTGCTGGGTAGAAGAATAGTTATCCTGAAGCCTATTACAAAAATCAGGTTCGGTTGACAACAAAATATGGGAATATAAGTGTGTAACAGTAGAAAATGCATATAAATATAAGCAGTGCATTGCTATCATTAACTAAAGAGCTTATTTCTCTCTCTGACTTTGATTGCACCTTTTGAACTTTTCCAGGAGTCCGCTAAGCTCTCCACGCGTCATTTGTAGTTCTGATTCTAGAAGCTGGTGGCCATTCTTAAACTCTTCTCCCATGCACTCCATTCTCGCGGCTGTCTGAAGCAAACTGTGATGTAAACTCTCATTTTGCTCCTGGAGTTTCCTGTATAGATCATAAAGTGTCACAAATTGAGAGAAAGAAAACACAATTGATAATAATTCAAAATATGTTAGAGATCAGTGACTTCAATAGACAAAATTAAATGAAACTTACATAATTCTGTCGAGCTCTGGTGCTCTACCCTGTGTTAAAATAACATATTTGCAATGATTAACTTTGTAAGTAACAATATATTTAACAATTATTTATATTGTTTGAATGATGAACATAAAAAAAGTGTCTTGAATGATGTAAAGTTTGTAATCACATATTCATTGTTCTGATTGAATAACAGAAGCATACAACAGGCAATCAATGGGAAACAAATAAGTGGAACACGATTACATAACTGAAAATGTATGGAAACTAAGCAGGAACTTGTCAATAGATACGCACCCTATAGAAGGTGACAAAAACACGATCGAATATTTCTAATTAACTACTTGAGGCCTAGAGGCGGTGTCATACCTCATGTAATGGTGACGTAGACTCTACAAAGCTTGTCTGTTGCTCATCTTGACTGGAAGAGCTGGTGTTCCTGGATGTATCTGATTTAATAGAAGGGGACCCCAGCTTCCCAACCGAGTGAGGACCAACAGGGGAATGTCCTTCATAATGGCTGGATGGGCTGTGGTGGTGTGCTTCATGGTGATGATGTGAGGAATGATGAAGAGATTTTGGAGGATTGTGATGATGAGATTCATCGTGGGATGGGTCAGGCTGGTGATGGTGTAGCTTTGCATGCGTAGGGCTGTGATTAGATTCAGTATGGGATGAGGTCTGATGAGAGTCTGAGTGATGGTGAGAAACATGCTGGGAAGAATGGTGATGAAAATGAGATTCTGAATGTGAGTGAACATGATGAGAGTCTTTGGGATCAGTTGGATGTAACTCCAAATTAGATACATACTGTTGGTCGTGTGATTCAGCATCAGGGTGGTGGTGGTGTATTGAGCTATTGTTGTCTCCATAGGAATGGTGATGAGTTGGGCGGTGGTGGTCTCCATGGTAAGTTGTTGGGGTGTGGTGGTCCCCATGGTGATGGTGATGAGAGTGGCTTCGGTGGTCACCATGATGATGGTGGTGAGTGTGGCTACTGGTGTCGCCATCATGCAGGGTTGTACTTAAGTCTTCTCCCTGCTGATGGTGCCGAGTTTGGTGCTGACTATCTTTATGGGGTTGTTGAGTTTGGCGGTGGTGGTCTCTGTGGTGATGTGATTGAGTTGGGCTGTGGTGTTCTCCATGGTGATGTTCCTGAGGTGGGCCGTGGTGGTCTGCATCAGGATGTATTGAGCCGTGGTGGTCTCCATGGTGATGTTTAGTTGGGCTCACACAATCTTCATAAGCATGAGGAGTTGCACTGTGGTTGTCTTCATGATGATGGTGATGAGCTTGGTGGTTGGGATCTCTATGGTGATGGTGATTAGTTGGCCTATGGTTTACCCCATGGCTATTTGTTGGGCTGCTGTCTCCATGGTGATGGTGATGATGATGATGATGCGGGTTGTGGGTGTCCCCATGGTGACTAGCCGTTTTAGAATCTTTATGATGATGGTGATTAATTTGGCTGTGATCATCATGGCGATAGTGAGTTGGTTTTGACTGATCTCCACGACGGTTGTCTCCATGGTCATGAGTATGGTAATCTACATTGTGAGTGGGACTGACCTCTCCATGCGAATGGCGAGTTGGGCTGCTGTGTTGTTTATGGTGATGAGTTGGGCTGTGGTGGCCTCCATGCCGATGGTGATGAGTTTGGCTGTGGTGACCTGAGTGTGGGTGGTGATGAGTTGTGCTATTGTCTCCATGGTGATGGTGATGAGTTGGGCTATGGTGATGAGCTTGGGTGTGGTCTTTATGGCGATGGTGATGAGTTGGGTTATGGTGGTCTCTATGGTGATGGTGAGGATGAGAACGAGGACTAGAGGGTTGTTGCAGTGTAGAAGACTGGGAGGACCTATTTTTTGAGCTGTTTCTAGAATCAGTGCGGCTTAGGGGCCTAGAAGGTGGGTCCTTTTCAGACTGATGGTGGTGGTGGCGGTGATGTTTGCCAAAATGAGAATCTTTACTTGTATGAGAATGCTTACTGTATTGAGAATGTTTGCTGGTACAAGAGTGATTGCTAGAGGTTGTAGAATCTGGACTTTCCGGTCTACTGCCCAGATCAGTGTTCTTTCGCTCTTTGCTTTCAACCTTAGTAGTAGATCTCAGTGAGGCTTGCCCAGGACTGCAAGGCCTATGATCTGTAACCCCAAGAGAGGTAAGACTGGAGGGGCTGAGCACCTGTCTAGTTATCTCATTGAGGAAAGCTGAGAAATTAAGTTTCTCTTTCACCATCATTTTCTTGGCTTCTACCATGTCCAACTCCTCCTGGTTTCCCTCTTCACATTTCTCTTGATTCCTGGAGAGGGCCTCCATCGACTTCGCTTTGCGAACATTTGCAGCTTTTCCTCTAGACCCTCTAGACACTCTTTGTTTTTCTTTCCGAGTGCCCTTGACCTTCTCCTGTGAGGACTTCTTGGATTTTCGTGGTGTCTCAAAAGAAGACTTAATAGAGTAGCCATCCTCATTCAATAAAGGTGTTGTGTCTTCTTCCTCTTCAAAGTTTCCACTTCTAAATATATTGTTGCATGATTGGGAGTGTTTTGTTTTTTTCAATGAATGTTTTCCACAATCAACTAAAGATTCGACACTGCTTTTAGAAGACCCGGTGGAGGAAGAGCATGATGACGAAGAAGATGATGAAGAAGAAGAAGAAGAAGAGTAGGAAGATGGTGAAGAGGATGTTGAAGAGGAAGAAGAGGAGGATGAGGACGAAGAGCCAGACGGCGAGCTAGAAGAGGTTTCAGTGACTTGAATTTTGGAGGTTACATCTGAAGAATGATTATGATGTTTGTGATGGTGTTGTTGATGCAAATGTTGCTCATCTTTGCAGTGATCAGACTTGCAATGCTGACGATGATGGTGGTAGTCATGGTGATGATGGAGACTGCTGTCCTCTGCTGTTGAGTGTGTGCTATTGCAACATGGTAGGATTAAAACAGTTAAAAAGAATAGCAATCTGCCAAAGCAATGGTCACAGTTAACAATTCGTTTGGACACTTAATTCAATTTTGAGCTTCCATAATTGCTTGTAAACGTTGTTCTTATGACGACATCCGTGTAAATTTGCAATAACAACATATTCCCACAAGTCCTATTGTTTAAAAAAAACACATAGTCCACCAAGGATGTTCTAAAAAACATTTAATTAAAGATCTGTGCAGTTAACCTCAGCTGAAGACATTAAATACATTTCTGTGTATAATTATAAGTAACATTGACACAATATTAAAGGATAAAAACCTACCTATGACCATCACTGTCTGACGAATTGGACTGTTGGGGATGAGGTTGACCATGACTGCTGTGGTGTTGATGATGGCCCCGCTTGTGGTCTTGAGATTTAATTAATTTGCCATGCTTTTCATTTCCTTTATGGTCATTGTGTTTGGGCTTGTGGCCTTTTTTTCCCTGTTGGGCCTGTACAGGGGTAAAAAACTTCTCCATCTCTCTATCCTATGGAGGTACAGTCCATTTAGGAAGGTGTAAGAAAACAAACGGTGTTTGCTTCAGAATCCTCCAATAGACTATCTTGCTCTTCAGTCAAAATCAAGTAGGAGATTTTCTTTGATATTCCTTTGGTCCCCTGATCTGAAAACATAAAACAAACGTTATCATGCCTTTAACAATTAAAATATGTCAAGGTCTAAACTTGGAAATCATGCAATTTTCTCAATTCGAATATAAAAAAACATTTATTTGCATCCAGGAATGCAAAGAATGTCTGAACATATATATTTTCTTTGGCAATACAAAAAAAAAATTACAACTAGTAGAAAACATGACAAAGTTGAATACAATATCATCCAGCTGAATTTAAACATTAAACAAGGATAATAACATCAGCACCTACTTCCTCAGTGTGTCAACAGTAATGACACAAGAGATTGTGCTCATTGATGTTTTGTACTGATGCGACCAAAATTCTAATCAATTTTAGAAACACGTGTGAATCACACGTTTGGAAAAACCTATGTACGTACACAGCCTTTACACGCTTACACTAGCCTGAAGCAAAACGTCTTATATTTAATATACAACGCACCATTATTTAATAAATGCACACATTGTTAATCCGTAGAATCAATCAACAGCCATCCAGTCACCTATCCACAAATCTGACATTATATGCAGCAATACCTAAGAATTGTACATTTTGATAACCTTAACGAACGTAATAGATATTGATTTGGGTGACCCTATTCTGTCAGTACAATGGTCACTCTAATAACTCATGTTGAAGATGAAAGACAGAATTATTTTTATATTATTTGGAAATCAAAGACAAAAAAACTAAACATGTTGATTTGTGCTGGCAAATTTAATATTGCAAAGTACACAGGCAATGGCAAAAGTAATATCATTCAATAATTCCATAGACCGATGTCAGACATTATGACTTCAATTTTGCGGTATGTCCACTGTCACCGCCTGCAGCTGCTTTCCCCCAATCAATGGTCAATCGCAGAAAACATCTCAGACCTCATCAACAATCAATCCATCACTGTACCGCTCTCCAGCTACAAAAATCGAAGGATAAAGGGGCACACACATGCAGAACTGAAAGCTTAGAGCAGGTGGAGCACTAGGACTAACACATATATTACACAAGTTACAATTCAGGTCAGGACACATACACATGGAAAACTAAATTGCAACAGACAAAATTGGTAGGCCAATACCAGCAATGCACATGTAATACAGATGGATTGATGACAAATGTTAAAGCAAATGTACAATTATGATACAAATAATTGTATTGAATTACAAAACCTGGTGCTGTGTGTAACCTAAAAGACAAACATCTTTTATTATGGCCTTGTCACATCCAAGAAGGGTAAATGTATCATTAAGAATCAGCTGATGATAATCTAAATAAAACTTTTATGAAAATTGAAGCACAGTTGAAAGGACTAAATCTTCATTTAAAAAATCCAGCCAAGTGAAAATCAATAATCTAAGCAAAGCAGGACAATTTAGGCATTAACTGTATTATAATCAGAAATTGTTTATACCCTGAACTGATATAGATGACAAAGTTAAGGGTAAGGGTAGCAATATTTTTAAATATTTTATTTATCTAGTAGAACTAGCCTAACTTTAAGAAACATTCAAAGGTAAACTACTTAACACGTGACACAAAAGTAAGTGTGAAGAACAATCAGGGGTAAACAAAGAGCACTCAAAGAAACAAAATATACGGGTTCTAACTCCCCCTAAAAAAAGCATGTAGAAATGTCTGTCTCAAAATGCCCTTTGTGCGACAACTCAATAATTATTCAAATTAAAGAAATAAGTTTCTTACAAAAGCATAATGTGAAAAACATCAAAGTTGTCTAACAGGTTTTTAGGGTCAATGTCAAAGGAAAAAAGTAGACATAGGTTTCAGAAATTCATAAATGAAAATGTCATGGATATGAGTTTTTTAAAACAGTGGTCCGAATCCAGACAAGTAACCCCAGCCATCCCAGGTATTTAATCTTTCCAGTTTCTAGCACACCAGGTGTGATTAGTCACAAATAGCAAGGCCTTGACTAATTGCACCAGGTGTGCTGGCAATAGGGAAGACCCAATTCCTGGCTTGGCTGGGGGAATTTGAGGACTGGATTGGGAACTACTGTTTTACGAGATATAACATGAGTTTACAGATAATGTGGGCACACTACACTGTCAATACTATGCACATGTAATGATGAAATAATCTCTTTCTCTAAACGTGATCACAGCAACTTACGGTCAAAAAGTCTAGTAAAAATTCTTATTTTTAATTATTCTACCACTAGAGTAAATTCTTCAGCCTTCTCGAATTCGGCATTCATCTTTGCAGCCAGGACATCCAACTCTGTAACCTGGAAAGAAAACAAACAAAATGTGAACAAGTGCATGTGACGCAAGTGACATTATTTTCCTTGGAAATTGCTTCATATCCATAAAGTGTTTGGACAGTTATCAGATCTTTTAAACACATACTCACTAGAAAAAGGTATCCATTCAAAATGATTACATTTTCAGTTTTAAACGATACAACTAAACCCAAACTATTATGACAGAGTGAATACATGTTTTAGACATATATGCCCAATTTATAAAAAGAAAATCTAGAACTGAAATGTCACACAAATTAAGCATTCATAAACTCAGATATTTTGCTATTTCCTGTTGAATTCAGCTCTGGTCTATCCAATTTGATTTGCTGATACATGGGATATCTTTAAAACTTGATTAGTCAATCTGTGGAAAATAGGATTGATCTGGCCTGTTATAAAAGAGAACACATCTGTGTACTGTATGTGCTGCGAGTTCCATTAATTTACAGTCTCCGCTAGACCAAAGACCAAGCCATGAAGCAACCACAATAGAAAGCAGATCCTATTAAAGCTTTTCTAAAGCTAAAGGCAGTTTCTATGAGTACAATGAGTTGTAGTATTGTTCAATTAAATAGATTTGGAACCATTAGAACTATTCTTAAAGTTCTTTGTGTGAACTAAGGAAACATGAAAGAACAGCATTTATTATTAAGCATTAAGATAACCTATTGGCCACTTAGTCTGAACAGAGGTAAAAAGGCCTCTGTGGAGATTGGAAAACTTTAATGGACTTGACCGGGTGGCACTTTAATTAAAGGTGCTATATGTAATATTTACAACGTCCGAATTACAACAGATGCTGCATCAGTCCGCCTGTCCCACGGTCCCTCTGTCACTCATGAACAGAATCCCATTGCCTCAGACTTGGAGGTGTTGACTCTCACCCTGACCGCTTCACACTTAGCTGAAAACTATTACAGTGCATACTGTAAGTCACAGTCTGATGAACCAAACAGAACCACATCATCTGCAAAGAGCAGAGAAGCATTTCTGAGGTCCTCACACTGGACACGGCCAGTCCTTCCCGGCCACGCCTTGAGATTCTATCCATGAAAATCACAAACAGAATCGATGACAAGAGACAGCCCTCGCGGAGTCTAACACCGACTGGAAAAGTATTTAACTTTATACAGAGAATGCAGACACAACTCTAATTCCAGTTAAATATGGGCAGAGTTAAAAAGTTGTTGTTAATTAGGCTTTTTGATTATTGACGTTTCCAGATAGTTGTGCATAAAGCATAGCATCCCATAAGAAGCAAAAATCCAAATGGTCTGAAAACATAGGCCTAGAATGTATTAGTCATCAAGTAAATTCGTAGCCATGACAAAACACAGACAAGCATTAATTCTTATTACTTACATTTATGGGTCTAACTTTCTTTCTTCTCTTCTTCTCCTTTGCTAATGTAACTCCTGGAATGTTTACATCTGGCTCTGCAGATGGGACACTGTCATCTTCTTCACATAGTGCGAAAGAACTGACCCCACACAAAGACCGAGAAATATTTGAGTTCTTAGAATTTGCAACCTTATGACCAACATCAGGGGTATTGAGACTCTCAAAACCAAACAGAGTCTCTCTGCGTTTTGGGGCTGGAGAAGATACCGCCTGGGGATTAGGAGAGTTCAATGACTGGTCAGTTAGGCTTAAACGGCAATATGACCGCCGCACTTTCTGTGACCATGTTGCATCGCTTGGATCTGCGATGGGTTGAGAACATGACGGTACAGAGGCAAGAATTGGAGAGAGCAGTGTGGTTTTTGCTTGATGAACCTTCACAGGACTAGGGGTTGTGATCCTTGGCTTCTTTAGGCAACTGGCCTCTGACAATCTTTGCTCATTTTCTTTATTTTGAACAGAAGATACCTTCAAAAGAACATTAACACAATTTAGAATAACAAATTTCTTTGAAAAATATGAATGCCACAAATATTAGATCCTCCACATGACGACGTCAGAAAATTGTCTGTATACATAGCCAATGCTACTTTTTGCTTTAATACTTACTTGCGTTTTCCTGGGAGCAACTTTCTTTACTGTTATGGAACGTTTGACAGGAGCCTTTGAACAACACAAACAAAATATTGACAAATGTTTTAAAAAGCAAAATGTATTTCTGTTCCGTAATGATAATGTAGATAGACGCTTACTGAAATGACAGTCACTTGAGGCGGAGAACATAATCGAGCAGATCTTCTACGATGAGGACTTTTGGGTTCTAGTGATTTGAAAATTAAAAAAAGAAAGTAAAGAAAGAGATGTCAGTGCTACCCTTGCATAACACAAACAATGGATGAAAGTCTTTGAGGTCTTTACTTTACACCTAACACAGGGGAAAATGGTTGTAAAAGGTATGATGATACTCTGGGAACATTTGATTGAACTAATAAATGCAGACATTAAAACACGGCAGTCTACAAGGCTTAACAAGACACAATATCTAAATAATTGGATTTGGAACTCAGCACCTGCAGAACACAAACACTGACATAATCGGTCAGGGTAGTTAGTTAACTTTCGCATTTAGCTAGCAATCTGAGAAAGATCTCTTGGAGAGCGTGCACGCCATCCTTGCTTGTCCTGATCCGTTTTATGTTTGCAAGCCAAAACATTCCAACCCAAACTGATTAAAGCACTGACCAATTATCACAAGTTGGTTTATTTTGTTGTCCATCTTGCACAATTGTACCCGTTTCACATAAGATCCCTAAACTCAGTTGCTTGAACGCTCGTAGAAGTGGCGGTAGCTTCGGAAATATTTTTAAAAATTGCCCGCCTAGTCAAGATGGAGTAACTTAGAGAGCGTTAGTTTTTACTAAAAGAGCTGCCCTTTTTACTACCAGACTGGCTTCCAAAGCCAATATATGTTCATCTATTTATTTTATTGCATTAATAATACGGTGCTATAAAATGGTTATCGGTTTAATAAACAATGTGGTTTAGCCCATAAGGTTTGCTTTATTTTATTGCATTCAATTGTATTTCTCAATTTATCAATTGAGTGGAACATATTGCACCCGTACGTTCCTACACTATTGACCAATAATCCTTGTTCATCGTCATCTCCTTGCGACTTGTTTGCCGGAAGAGACGTGGCAATATCCGCATCCGTAGGACAAAACATATAAAGAGTTAGCAAACCAGCTAACGTTAGCTATGAGTTGGTTGATATTTCTTATGAACAACAACTAGCTATCTTTATATTTCATGTCTAGGCATAGTGATAAACATAAATATCAGGTGTGGAACAACTTCTTAACATAGAGAGAGCTAAAACTTGTTTGACTGGTAAGAAGCACCAGCTCCTGATTACGACTTAACTGACGTAGCCATAAAACCAAAAGCTAAAACTTTCTGTCAGTTTGAGATTTAACGTGAAATAAACTATTGTTTTTCACGTGAGCAAAGGTTTGATTTTTTTTACGTTACCGTTAAGTTAACGTTAATAGGTGCAATTAGTAAGTACATGTTGTTGTTTCCACCAGCCTTAAACCCAGACTATGGGACTGTGCAAGTGTCCGAAGAGGAAGGTAACCAACCTGTTTTGCTTTGAACACCGTGTGAACGTGTGTGAACATTGTCTTGTTTCGAACCATAACAAGGTGAGTCGATGTTAAGACGAAGAATTTCACATATATCTATTAATTTATATATTGTAATTACATCCAAAACTTGATATGTAATGTCTCTTTTTCTGCTTTAGTGCATAGTGCAATCATACCTTCAATGGCTCCAGGACAGTGACTATAACCCCAACTGCCGGCTATGTAGTACCCCGTTGATTGAACAAGATACAGTCCGATTGATTTGTTATGGTAAGATTTACAGGATAGTAGAGTTTAAATGCTTTATCCTCAGTTGTATTGCTATTTAAAATGTCAACCGTTATATCTAATTTTGTTTAACTATCTTAAGGACACAATTATTGAGCCTTTTTCACACAGTATGGCCCAGTCTCTGTTCAATTCTGATCATTGTATTGACATACAGGATAAATACATTTTTATCATATCTTAATTTAATTATTTCCCTTTTAGATGTTTTTCATTGGTCCTGTCTTAATGACCTGGCAGCCCGCTTACCCCTGCACACTGCACCAGCGGGTTACCAATGTCCCACTTGCCAGGTTCCAGTATTTCCTCCCGCCAACTTAGCCAGCCCTGTTGCTGACCTGTTGAAAGAGCAGCTGTCCACAGTTAACTGGGCTCGAGCTGGACTAGGCCTGCCATTGGTATGAGCTTAGTGAAATTGAGCACTGGCAACTTTCTTTTTTACTATGATTATCTTTTTAATCACATTATCTTAATATTGTGCATTTGTGTTATGTTTAAACATAGTGTCAAATGGTTTTCATCTAATTTTATTTACGGTTTATTGACAATAAGTGACACATCTAAAGGGAACTTTGGTAATATGAGTGTATTTTTATACTAAAAGTACCCTATGGTTGTACAAACCCCTTTAGCAATGACGGATGAACTATTTGGTGTTATTTTACAATAAATAATGCCAATATATAGAAAGTTACTACGTATCAGGGAGTAGAATGTTTTAGTCTTGTTTTTACAATTTTGTGTTGTTTTGAAATTACGTTCAATAAGCCCTGTTAATTATAACCTTGGTATGCTGTAGTTTGTCTAATGCATTAGGGAATGGTGTGACGTTTGCATTGTAAAACTTCTTTTTGATTGTGAAAGTAAGCAAAAACAAACCTTTTTAAAGATATTATTATTATTGTTGTTTTTCTTATAGATTGAAGAATCTGTTAGAGTTCTTGAAGACAGCATGCCTAACGATGTCACTGATTATACTGACTGGTCTACATTTGATGGTGAGACATTTACACATCCTTTTTGTAATATAATTCAGTAGAGCTACCTAAATAAATGTTGTGATTGTTTTAATCAAGAAAGTCCTCTCAACATCTCTTCTTATTCTCCGTCATTAATAGCGCCAACACCAGAGCCATCTGAACCTTACCAAACCCATTCCTACAATCCAAGCCCTACCCCAACTCCTCCTCCACCTCCAGTTCAAGAAGATCATGGAGATCTCCGCAACAATGGTGGTCTGGTGGCACAAGAGCATTCCGCTGTGAGCATGGTGTCTGCTTCTACCAGTGACACCATAACATTACATGCAGGTAAAGTGAAGTGGCAATACACCTGTATTCCATTTGTAAACCTACACAATGCTTACGGTGGCTTTGTACTTACTACCCTAGCGTCTTCGACAAGAAAGATCTATGACACACGAGACACTGGTCACAGCACTGGACACTGTTCTGGTCACAGCGCTGGTCATAGCTCGATTACACAAATTGACTTTGATGATGACAAATACAGACGACGGCCAGCACTTAGCTGGTTTGCCCAAATTCTCAAGTTAGTAGCAACATTATTCATACCAATGTAATTAAGTAAAAAAAAAAAAGGATATTTAAGAATTAACATTTGATTATATTTCAATGTTGATTTCAGGAACCGGACAGGCGCAAAGAGGACATCGCTGTCATGGAAACAGAGGGTCTTCATGCTCCTTCTGGTTGGTATGTTGGGTTTTTTCACCCTGATCATCATAATGGCAAAGCTGGGACGTGCATCGGCTGACTCGGACCCCAACTTGGATCCGCTACTCAACCCCAACATCCGCATAGGGAAGAACTGATAAACATCAACCTCTTAACCAGTGAGTGCTGCAAACCACAGGCTCCTTGAGAACCATTTGGAATGGGGTGTTGTATGACGCAGTTGGACCAGTAGAGGGAGATATCATCCTGTACAAAGAGGTAAGGCAAAAGTAGGATTTTCCTCCCTGGAAAGGAAACTAACAGTCTGTTCCCCTTTTAAAACAAGCAAGTATATTCTATGATGTATACTATGCATCTACTGCACCAAATACATAAATAGCTTGAGGGGATTCAATATATTTAAAACGTATTATTTGCAGCCCTTTCAGAATGAATTGTTTTTCCACTCGCATCCGTGGTCAAGTCTGTTCTGTCAGACATTATGACAGAGAACGTCTCGACCAGACTTCATACACTAAGTTGAGACTGCTACAACCTTTCTCCTGCTGATATGGTTTTGCAAAACTATACTTTATTGTGTGTCATACACTTTCATGTTAGCATACAATTGTAATTTATAACGGGTTAGTCACTTGTATCATAAATCTATTTTGAAATTGATCTATTTGCTCATTGTCCATGGTGATAAAGTCGAACCGAGACTTGTGATGAATGGGAAGAAAGAATATCACCTTAACACAATCCTTTCATTTACTTCTCTGTAAACTGGAACATGAAATGATAATGTGTTTGTGTGTGTGAAACTGAAAGTGAAAGTATATAACTGATTGAGTATATTTAATAAAAAAGAACGGTTGTGTCCTTAGGGTTGGGGTTGTTAGTTAGCATGGCTTTGACCATCTGACCAGAAAGTTTTGGGGTTTAATTTGAAATTATACATCTTAATATAAAAAAGACTGCATAAATGACGTGTGCACACACATTTTCTTAACTCATTAAAGATCTATGTCTGTGCACTTGCTCATATGGTTTTGGCCTACTTTAAGCTGTTTTCCTTCTCTATCTATCATATCCATATCAGTGCAGCCCTGAAGTGCTTGACCTGGCGAAGTTAACCATGGAGGTGGTGCACTTCCAAGTGTAACAAAGGCTTCCCTGAATAGT
This sequence comes from Galaxias rostratus, assembly GCA_036024795.1. NCBI lineage: Eukaryota > Metazoa > Chordata > Actinopteri > Galaxiiformes > Galaxiidae > Galaxias > Galaxias rostratus. The sequence goes on along the minus strand of JAVQJS010016366.1, from coordinate 7,558 downwards.
CATATTATGTTTAACTGTGGATTACTCGGTTATCAACAAAAGACAAACTTTACTGTAAATATATTGTGTGAACTATGAAAGTATGAAGGTTTCCATGCAACTCAACATTATCTAAGATTTTTTTTCCTTTGTTAGTGCGTGCTAGGTTACCTGACAGTAAGAGAACTAATTTGAATGACTTACACATCTGGGTTTGTGATTGACCTCTAATTATGCATTTGTAAATATGTACTCCATACTGAATGCACATTTTCAAGGAAAATTTTTCCCAGTTTTTTTGCTACACTGTACAGCAAAACCTTTTATATTTAGAATGACTTGAGAACTGAGAAATTGTACGTTTTCAATACAATTCAATGGGAGGTTTTTATTTAAGGGTAACCATAGATACAGAAAGTCTTTTCGCATAGGATGTATCTTTCTTTCTATTTAATTATTTTTAAAAGGCCATAACTAATAGTGAATATGTATATCTGTGCCAGTGTTGGCATGTCAGATAAGAAATTCCACCTGGAGGTGCCATATTTAAAAATAGTGGAATTGACCTTAGGGGTGTAGACAACTAACCAAAAAAGTAAAGAACCAAATATTTCTGAGTTAGATTGTGTGTTTATTGGTAGCTCAGAACTTTTCTGCTCTGTATCCGATCATGAGAAACTCATACCAAAATCGTGTAAAGAAAATTCCCAAGTTGAGTCCTAGAGTTAGAGAAAATGTTGTGTTTACTATAAATTAAACATGTTTTTTAAAGTGGGAGGGGCTTATAGAAACTCACCAACTGACAAAAGTGCAATATAGCCCATCTTCCTGTTGCCAGCCTGAAGTGAATATGCAGAGGCCATAATTGCCCAGTAGAAGCTCACTGTCTGGAAAACCTGAAATGCATAATGTACTTAAACCTCCATATTTTCTTTAATTGGCAGGGATTACACAGTGAAATTTGTATTGAGCTTTTAAGAGATGCAAAGTATACTTCTGGTATGTAATCCAGTCTTGATTTATAACAACTAAATAACACAGAAAGTCCACCCCTGGAGTAAATTAAAAAAAAAAAAAATGACGTTAAGCACACACCACTATGGCTTCTGTGTGATGTTGGCTGGAGTAGCTGATGTCTTTGACAATGAAGTGTAATATGGCATCAGTGAATTGAAGACCCGTTTGGAAGATAAAAAGAAGCAATGACAAGGTTGTAAGCATCCCTCTCTTTGACACAGACATAGAAAGCAGCCATTCCATCACTGCTGACTGTTTAACCTGGCATGTCACAAAGAATTCATGGTCAGAATTAATGAAAATATGTTTTTGAGCATTGGAGAAGCAAGCATTATTGTGTTTATGGATACCCACAGAATCGACATTATCTAGTTGCTTATATCAATTTAGAATTTCATATTATACAAGTACGTTTGTTTTATAGATTAAATGTTAAGTTTTCTTACTTCATCAAATGGGCCTTTTTCTTCTGACATGTTTTCGACTTCAAACAATCGACCAAAAACGTCAAATTAGCCCGTCATTTCGTGTCCTGTCAATAAACCATCTGTGGTGGTGACAGTAAATTATTGCATGGCGCACCACAGATGATTTTTAGTGTGTTTTCACAACTTTGTTAACATAAGAAGGTATGAGAAGAGAACAATGGAAATGCTCTTACTGTGACATACAAACATTCCCTAATTCTAATCTAATCCATTCTAATAATTTTGTATGTGTATACTTGGTTACTTCCCCACTGCTTCTTTTGGGTTTGTTTCTGCCACAATGATCTACCAAAACAGCTGTTTTTAAAATCAAAAGCCACTTTTATTAAGAACAATTAAATAGGCAGTGGTTCATAGACATTAAATAAAATATTACATCAAACAAAACACTAATAATTATCATAGTTTAATTTCTAGATGCAAAATCGGCAATTCCAATACAATAGCTTTATTGTAGGCACTATGTAATATTCAGATGGCATACGTTCTTAGCAGGCTACACATTTGAAAAGCCATTTAGATAAAGAAATTCTTGTGAATAAATGCAAGGGTAACACTTTAAGATGCATGAGAAAACGTTCAAAATAGATATATGGCACAGGTTAAACTAAAAGTTACTCTAGTTTTCATGTTCGCTATAAGGAATGGTATACAGTGTTTTTAACACAGTGAGAATGGGAATTGGCTGTTGTTGTCCTATCTATTATTGAATTATCATTATACAATGTATTGATTGGTATGCTATACAGTCATTATATATCATATCACAGTGCTACCTGAGAGTTGTTCTCTGGTTGAGTACTCTTATTGGAGATAACACAAGAGATGTTTGATGCTGTAGTAAGAGCCTTCATCCCAACTCCTACCACTCCTACACCTACACCAACAATGCAGTGTACCTGCAATGACAGAGATATATGGACAAAGGCTAAATAAAATAAGCCCAAATGGGGGCTTTCATTTCATTGTGATGCAGAACAGATAAACGTATAAATTCATTATAATTTATCGGACAAGAGGATCTATTCTATAAAAACTAGTAAAAACGGTTGTGCTGGGTTTGAAAGTAACACTTACCTGTCTTGATTCTGCCTTTCCATATCTCAGCTGGGTTACAAAGTGTTCACAGTTGCCCCGCAGGATGCAGTAAGGCATCTCCAGGCCCAGCAAGCGGCTGGCGTCCCTCAGGATTGCACACACCCTCCTAGGTTGGTGCTTCTTATCTAAGAGGTTGTTGACGTGGAACCGGTCTCTCCCCACAACTTGCCCCAGCCCCTCCCTGGTCACCACAGCCCTGTCACACAGCACAGACATCAGGCTGTACATACCAGCCCCGGCTGATTCCGCTTAGGTCGGGGGGGTTTAAATAAGGGTCCACGTCAACGACAAAAAGAGAAAGTAAATCTTAGTGAATGCCTATTATAAATCTTGACCCTTTGTCACTTCAATTATTGCTGGATATTTTTTTTTAAATTGAATGCAATCTGCAATGTCTAAATGAACACAGTACATAGTGAAGAATTACTTACAAGGGGGACATAGATGGATGATGTCTCCCTCTCCTACATATAATGCCCAGTGCTGATATGTTCCACGGAATATCTCAATCAAATCCCCTGGTTCTGGCTTTACACAAATGGACAATAGGTTAATAAATAAATACATGCATAATTCAATGATTAACTTTTTTTCTGTACATTTAGTTTTAATGCTTTGGAATGATAGCAATGCAACTATATTTAGAATCAAGGTACCTTTTTCCAACTTACCATTTTTGGTGCAATAACATCCCCACGAGTTAAACAACTTGATAGCTTTGTACACAACCACGTTACCATTGATGTTGCATTCTGCGTCCATAAAAGAGTGGCCTTCTATCATATGCTCTTTCATTACTCCAATGCCATAATACCGAATGACAGAGAGGCCTATACTGAAGGTCTACTATGACAACAACAAGAGAACCGTACATGAAAGTGTTGTGTAGGCTACCTGAAAGATCACACTTCAGTAATCGGATTATTGCCAGACCTATTTTTAACTGATCTTTGACTTAATGGGTATAGTGTAGGCCATCATTTTAAAACTGAATAGTTGAGCACTGAAAGACAAAGAAATCTACACATTACCTAACACTAAGAGGTTTATTTAAGATTGTTTTTTATATTGGATAACGGGACATGAACTTTGCATTATTATTGAACATTTGCAATTATATGATACAAAGCCCCAGTGGTGCTATGAATGCCTTACACACACACACGCACGCACACACACACACACACACACACACACACACACACACACACACACATATATATATATATATTTATATATATGTCGTAATTAAAAAATGTATTTTATATTTGATAGGCATCTTATAAATACACCCACATAACTGTGTGTGCGTGTGTGTGTGTGCGCGCGCGCGCGAGTTACCACTAACATTGTATTTAATAAGGTGTAAGCATAGATAAATAATGTGTAGGCAGTTATGTCAAAAAAAAAGATAAGAACTTACAACATCTATAAGAACACAGATTTGACAAAATATATATATTTTTATCGTATTGAGATATCTTATATGGGCCTTGAGTTATCCAAACTTCCTAAGTGGCAACGCCTTTCTTTTCCGTTTTCAATACACCATGTGAGTCTCAAACATAAGAAAGGTTCAATAACATTTTATAATCGTCACAATGGTAAAATAAATAATCATAGTTTTTGGCAGGCTTACACTAGGTGGGCTTAACTCCAGCCAAGCAGTGAGACCGTGTCACGACATTTCAGTTGTTGATTTTTGTAAATCATTTGTGTGTAGCTTCAGAAGTACTATTGTGACATTTGTACACAAATCAAGCCGAGGTAGTGGGCGTGGATAACTCGTCTCACGTCACAAAGAAAGATGGCGAGCTTCATAGAAAGGTGCAGTATGCTCACGACACACTAGCATTTTCCTAACTGTTGCAAAGTTTTAGCCGGCCCGTTGGCTAACCTACATGTCCAGTTAAAGCCTCTGGTAATTTGCTAATTTGTTTAATTACTCAACACTTTGTTTCTTTACCTTAATAGAGTTGAATAGACTATGAGCTTGCGGAGGCTTAGGTGGGGTGTCTTGTTTCGCTAGGTTAGAAACAATGGTGCTAGTAAATTATTATTACAACAAGACAGCAAAAGTGATCGCATTGTTTTGTTTCAGGATGAAAAGAAATACACTTATCTGAAGGAGGTTTCTTTATGTCTCCCGTGAATGCTTTCATACAGGCACTTAAGGAAAATGTCCTTTGTGGTCTTGATGTTGTCATGTTTCCTCACCATTGGCCAGGCAGTGGATCGGAGTAACTTCAAAACTTGCAAACAGAGTGCTTTCTGCAGGTGAAACACCTATTTCATAATATTTTTTTTTTGCCATGCTCATTTTCTTTTGAATTTTTGTGTAAATGTGTATGCTACGTGCGAAAAGCATTGTGTTTGTTTGTGGTGCAGACGTCAAAAAGCAATGGAGCCTGGCCAGTCACCATACAGAGCTTTACTTGAAACCCTTAAATTGACCGATTATCATTTCACACTACAGTTAATTAATAACAACAATAAGGTAAAATGAATGGCACACACACCAGTTTATCCAAAAATTGTTAAAGAACACATTTGTCTTGTTGATGTTTAGATTATTAGATAATGCTAATATTTAAAAACAAATAAACAATAAACAATTACATTTTCCAGGTTCGCTTGTTGCTAGAGCTGTATCGCCTTCAGGGTAACATGACTCGAATAAAGATCAACGAGTTGAAACCTTTAAGGCCTCGGTTTGAGGTGCCTGATGTTCTCATTACAGACCCCCCTACTGAACCGTGAGTTTGTCCTCTAACTAGCTGTTCGAGAAAAATCAACTGAACCTCTTAAACAGTGACAACCGAAAAGGAATTGCATAGCCTAGAACAGAGTGTAGGTCATGCTGTGGACTATGTGATGGACTATTCTACTGTTTTCTCTAGTATGTTATTAGTGGCTCAGGATGACCAGAGAGTGGTTCTTTCCCTGGGGGGTGAGGACCGGCGGCTCATAGTCAATGCTCAGCCTTTCCGCCTTGACATCATGGAGGGCCCCCAGGTTCTAATGTCCCTTAATTCCAGAGGCTTGCTGGCATTTGAACAGCTACGCCTACGGAAGGACACGTGAGTATATGGCAAAAATATGTGTGGCCTTTAGCACAAATATTTGTAAGAAGATAACCGTAGTCTACATATACAAATTTGCCTTTACCACTACAGTGTAGGCAAATTACATATGTGGTAATTGTGTGCATTTGCACATTGTAAGCTAGCTTTTATAAAGGAAGCCCTGCAATTGTATTTCATTATTGTCCTTATTACCATTGTTGCTGTTTTCCTCCTTTCCCTCTCCTCCACCCTTCTGCCTCTGTTCTCTCGTGTTCTCAACATGTGCTCCAGTATTTCTCACAAAATAACTAGCACAGTCGGTAGCATGTGGGATAAGATCAAGAGCGTTTTCTCTAGGTAACTGTTGAGAGCTTCTTGATATTATATCTGTTTTACTGAGTGTATGTAATGTCCATAACATTCTCTGTCTGCGTTATCTGTAATTGCTACATTTTCAAACAATATTCTAACAACTAGCGTTGTTGTTAGCGTGTACTAAAATTTTCTTTTCAATTTTGATCAACCGTTTTGGCACACCGATTTTAATACATTTTAATGACCACAGATTGTTTTTCAAATACGTCTAACCTTATTGTAAAATGGCACTGCATGATTAATTATTCAAATAAAATCTACTCAAGAAAATCTATTAAAATGGATCACTGACAAAAACAATTAAATTAAATTTCTCTCCTGTTCCTCTCAACTGAATTACTAATCATACTCCTACATCATCACACTTCAGAATTTGATTTGTAGTTCCATACCATTTAGAAACCAATGTTGTTTGGCCTGTAGCAATCCATTTCATTCCTGCTGTCAATCCTCTGGACCCTTGTGCTACATTTGCTATTCACCTATTTACAAAATCGAATTATATGTTTTTCTAATATCTCACCGAAATGTGTCTTTGGTAAATAGCTTTGTCAAATTCAACTCGTTTTCATTCAGAAAATTTTGCCGTTTCTACACAAGTTTTATGTAATGTTTTTTAATTGTTATACAGTAACAGTCAAACAGACAGTAAAGAAGAGGGTACTGACAAGACACAAGATGGAAAAAAGGTGTGCCCTCTTGTTCCCTTGATTAGAATTATATATATCTATAATTTTCTTGTTGGCTACTTTATTGCAGTGTTGTATTTGTTATTAAAACGGATGTGCAAATTGATTTATTTCTCTGGTCCAGTCAACAGAGGCAGAGGCCGAGATAGAGATGGAGGATGATCAGCCAGACACATGGGAGGAGACTTTTAAGTCACATGCAGACAGCAAGCCTCATGGTATGCCTTTAGGGTCTGCAAAGAGTGATTGAACTAATCTGCTTTTAGTAGGCTTGTAAGGGAAACTTAGATCTAAGAAGATGGGAAATGCACTGTACATTCTGGGAGTCTACGGAAGACACATTCATGTCTTTCTAGAGTAGCCTTGGCACCCTTCACCAAACCCTGCAACAGACACTGACAGGTATCCTGACCTCCGCCAAACCCCTGAGATGACTCACCAAACCCCTGGGGTTGGATCAAACTCATGATAAGGACCACTGGTCTAGAGGCCCTTATAGAAAAGTCTGATAAGGGGTTTTGGAATCGAGGAAAGGTGCATGTACACATAACTGTATACATCATTGCCTACATGCTATCAGAGTATGTGTTAAGCCAACGAGACTAAGACATATATTAATCTTGAATGTTTAAAAGGTATGGCTGGACAATAGGTTTGGAGTACGTTTTTGTGGGACACTTGGATAGCATCATCTTTTGCATGTGCATTAAATACAAGCTATTTGATCTTTTAACTTCGTGCCTGATTGATTTCTTAGCTGATCTTTTAACATTGTGCCTGACTGATTTCTTAGCATACTGAACCTCTGATAAAAAAAACAATAGCAGACTAATGTAAAGAGATGATT
>JAVQJS010016363.1:0-17550 GCA_036024795.1 Galaxias rostratus | reverse complement strand
CAACTTACATGGAAAACAAACAATAAATTCATGTACAGTATAACTTATTTATTTTTAAAATCAAGTTTTACCAATATGCTACAGTTGCATGCCATGTGATTTCCTTGCTGTGTCGTGAAGTGAATATCTTGTTTCCATACATTAATTGATACATCATTATAATCAACTGTTTCTTTGTCTTGCCTCAAATTATTTAATCTTGCATCGTGACTTTACTCATCATCTTAATGAATATGTACCTAATCATCCTACTGAATATGCATCTAAATGTTAGACAATCTTTTATCTAACTATTAACTTTAACAAAAGCATTAAACTGCCCTTATACCCTTGTATTTGCACTTTTAATTGCAGTAAGCTGTTAAAAGTCAATACACACTTATTTGGGCAGATTAATGTAATTAGTTAGACATCTTTTAGCCTGTCATCTTATTCATTTTAATCCTTTCTTTACAATTTACTTCCACTAATACAGAAAGTTGCGGAGAAAATGAAAGCGGAAGAGAGAAAAAAAATGGCCGAGATGCAGGCTGAGTTAGATAAACAAAAGCAGTTAGCCGAAGCTCATGCAAAGGCCATTGCCAAGGCAGAGCAGGAGGCTAAAGAGCTAAAGCTCATGATGCAGCAGGAGGTCCAAAAAAGAGAGTTTGTTGCTGTAGATGCCGAAAAGCAAAAGCACAACATCCAGCAGGAACTTCACGAGCTCAAAAATCTCTCAGAGCAACAGATCAAGTCCAAAAGCCAACAGGTCGATGATGCGCTTCAGAGCCGAACCAAAATCGAGGAGGAGATCCGTATCATCAGGCTCCAACTTCAGACGACAGTCAAACAGAAGTCGACTGCTGAATCTGAGCTCCAGCAACTCCGGGACAAAGCTGCTGAAGCTGAGAGGCTTCGAAAGGCTGCACAGGAGGAGGCTGAGAAGCTGCGCAAACAGGTCAATGAGGAGAGCATGAAAAAACGCAAGGCAGAGGAGGAACTTAAGTTCAAGTCTCAGGCCGAGCAGGACGCCGCGAAGCAAAAACAAAAAGCCCTGGAGGACCTAGAGAAGGTCAGAATGCAGGCCGAGGAAGCACAAAGGCACATGAAGCAAGCCGAGGTGGAGAAGGAGAGACAAATCAAGGTTGCCCAGGAAGTGGCCCAAAAGAGTGCCGCTGCAGAGCTCCAGAGCAAGCGCATGTCTTACGTGGAGAAGACCTCTAAGCTGGAGGAATCCCTCAAACAGGAGCACGGCACTGTCCTCCAACTTCAGCAAGAGGCAGGGCGTCTCAAGAAGCAACAAGAGGAGGCTGACTTGGCCAGGGAGGAAGCGGAGAAAGAACTTGAGAAGTGGCGGCAAAAGGCCAACGAGGCCCTTCGTCTGAGGCTCCAGGCAGAGGAAGAAGCTCACAAGAAGAGCCTTGCACAGGAGGAGGCTGAGAAGCAGAAGGATGAAGCCGAGCGTGAGGCAAGGAAGAGAGCCAAGGCCGAGGAATCCGCCCTGAAGCAGAAGGACATGGCCGAACAGGAGCTGGAGAGACAGAAAAGGATGGCCGAGGGCACAGCGCAGCAGAAATTGACGGCTGAGCAAGAGCTTATCCGACTCAAGGCAGACTTCGACCATGCCGAGCAACAGAGATCCCTCCTCGACAACGAGCTATACCGTCTGAAAAACGAAGTCAGCGCAGCCGAACAGCAAAGGAAACAACTGGAGGACGAGCTGGCCAAAGTTAGAAGTGAAATGGATATGCTGATTCACATGAAAACCAAGGCCGAGAAGGATAGCATGTCCAACACAGAAAAGAGCAAGCAACTTCTAGAAGCTGAAGCAGCGAAAATGAGGGACTTAGCCGAGGAAGCGGCCAAGCTCAGAGCCATTGTGGAGGACGCCAAACGACAGAGGCAAGTTGCAGAGCTGGAGGCCGCTCGCCAGAGAACAGAGGCTGAGAGGATCCTTAAAGAGAAGCTTGCTGCCATTAACGAAGCTACCCGCTTGAAAACCGAAGCGGAAATTGCCCTCAAAGAGAAAGAGGCGGAGAATGAGCGACTCAGAAGGCACGCTGAAGATGAAGCTTACCAGAGGAAAGCCCTTGAAGACCAAGCCAGCCAGCACAAACAAGAGATTGAGGAGAAAATCTTGTTGCTCAAAAAATCCTCTGAAACTGAGATGGACAGGCAGAAGGCCATTGTCGATGACACCCTCAAACAGAGAAGAGTAGTCGAAGAGGAAATACGCATCCTTAAGCTTAACTTTGAAAAAGCCTCCTCAGGAAAGCTTGATTTGGAATTAGAACTGAACAAACTAAAGAACATCGCTGATGAGACACAACAAAGCAAACTGCGTGTGGAAGAAGAAGCCGAGAAACTCCGGAAGCTAGCCCTTGAAGAGGAGAGGAGAAGAAGGGAGGCAGAGGAAAAGGTCAAAAAGATTGCTGCCGCTGAGGAGGAAGCCGGCCGACAACGCAAATTAGCACAAGAAGAAGTTGCCCGTTTGCAAAAGAAGGCAGAGGAAGCCAGAAAGCAAAAAGAGGAGGCTGACAAAGAAGCAGAAAAACAAATTCATGCAGCCAGACAAGCAGCCCAAAAATGTGTTGCAGCCGAACAGCAAGTTCAAAGTGTCCTTGTTCAGCAAAAAGAAGATAGCATTACTCAGAACAAGCTCAAAGATGAGTATGAGAAAGCTAAAAAGCTGGCTATGGAGGCAGAGCTGGCTAAAGAGAAGGCCGAAAGGGAGGCAGCTCTTTTCCGGCAGCAAGCAGAGGATGCTGAGCGCCAAAAGCAAGCCGCAGAGAAAGAGGCAACCAATCAAGCTAAAGCCCAGGGGGATGCTGAGCGGCTAAGAAAGGAAGCCGAGCTTGAGGCTGCAAAGAGAGCACAGGCAGAGGCATCAGCAATCAAACAGAAAGAACAAGCAGATGCGGAAATGGCAAAGCACAAAAAGATTGCAGAGCTTACTCTCCGGCAGAAGGTACAGGTCGAGCAAGAGCTTACAAAAGTCAGAGTTCAGCTAGAGGACACCGATAAGCAGAAATCTATCTTGGACGAGGAGCTGCAGCGCCTGAAGGATGAGGTCGGTGATGCCGTTAAGCAAAAAGCCCAGGTAGAGGAGGAGCTTTTCAAGGTCAGAATTCAAATGGAGGAGCTTATCAAACTCAAACTCAGAATTGAGGAGGAAAATCAACGCCTTATCAGAAAAGATAAGGACAGCACGCAGAAATTCCTCGTAGAGGAGGCTGAGAACATGAAGAAACTTGCAGAGGAGGCAGCTAGATTAAGTGTAGAGGCACAGGAGGCAGCACGCATGAGGCAGGTAGCCGAGACAGACCTGAACCAACAGAGGGTGCTGGCCGAGAAGATGCTCAAAGAGAAAATGCTCGCCATACAAGAGGCGTCTAAGCTGAAAGCAGAAGCCCAGATGCTGCAGAGGCAGAAGGACCTGGCTACGGAGCAGGCACAGAAGTTGCTCCAGGATAAAAAGCAGATGCAACAACGTCTGGACGAGGAAAAAGAGGTCTTCCAGAAGTCCCTTGAAGCGGAGCGTAGGAGACAACTGGAAATCACCGCCGAGGCGGCTAAACTAAAACTCCAGGTTACTCAACTCAGTGACGCTCAAACCAAAGCGGAGGCCGAGGTACAGCGACTCGGTAGCAGCAAGGAGTCAGAAGATTTGCGCAAAGCTATTGCAGAGCTAGAGAGAGAGAAGGCTAAACTGAAAAGGGATGCTGAAGACCTTCAAAATAAGTCCAAAGAGGTATTGTGTGAAAGATGGCATAGCAGAGCAGCTTATGTCATCGTTAACGTGTCACTGAAACTAACAAACCTGACGTGTATGATGCGCTTTTTATCTATTCTTTCCCCTCATAAACCAACTAATCATGGGATCGCATCACTTTGATTTTGTTCATGTAAAGTGCACTTTGCTTATGAGTATCACGTCCTCAACTTTCATGAAGTTAATCTTGTTTATCTTACCACTCAGACAGTGAGGAGAGTATTTTTAGGTATAGTTATTCATTTATGTATTTGTTTATTCCATCACTACACATCATTAGACATCCAGCTGTCTTATAGATAATCTACTGTTCAACTTTCCTGTAACTGTGTACACCGACCCTTCCTAGATGGGGAGGTAGTCATGGAGGGTAGTGCCTTTCGCTGGTGCATTTATTAATCCACAGGTTATGCATCGTGTACCTTTGGTCACAAAATGAAAAATGGAAACGGAGTGGCCATTCTTAAAAATTACACTTGTTCTAGTGAAGGGATAGTTGACTATTTTGGATGTTTCACCCTATTTACATGTCTCCCAGGATTAATGTTTGGGTGATAGCTTAGCATGACATCTACCTCAAGAACGCATGGCCTTGGCAGCTTTGATAGGTCCCTAGTTGAGTGGTTTAAATTGTAGTTTAACATGTTAGAATTCATAAAAAATAGTCCAGATGGATGGAAAACTGGACGGGCTGGGAGACCTGGGACATCCAAAACAGTGAAATGCTTCTTTATAACTATGATGTATTGCTTTTGTAGTGGCGTTTGCGTGGAAAGTCGAGTCAAATAACGTTGACTAATTATTGTGACTGATACGAAGAATGCTGGTCCAACAGTCAAACTGTTCTATCTGGATACTTTCAGAGACTTGCTTGAAAGCAAATGTTAAATTTCAAAGTTAGCAGCAAATCTATATAAACAGTAACATAACAAAACAGCCTTGTATGAATGGATGCAGAACAACAAAAGATTAGTCATTCTTTTTCTGTATTCGCCCATGGATTGGTTTGATTTCCATAGGCAAAGTGCATTTCTACATACCACACACACATTGATTCATTCAAACAATATGATTTTTGCTGATTGCATTTAGTACCACGCTATCAATGCATACATTATCTGTTCTAACTAAGTTTGTTTCGTCTTGCTCCTCTTTCCACTAGATTGCTGATGCTCAGAAGAAACAGATCCAACAAGAGAAAACGGTACTCCAGCAGACATTCCTCACAGAGAAAGAGATGCTGTTGAAGAAAGAGAAGCTCATTGAGGATGAGAAGAGGAAGCTGGAGAGCCAGTTTGAGCAAGAGGTCAAAAAGGCCAAAGCACTTCAAGACGAGCAGGAGCGTCAAAGAAAGCTGATGGAGGAGGAGAAACTGAAGCTCAAGGCCACCATGGACGCGGCCCTCATCAAGCAAAAGGAAGCGGAGAAAGAAATGCTCAACAAGCAGAAAGAAATGCAGGAGCTTGAAAGGAAGAGACTAGAGCAGGAGAGGATTCTGGCAGAGGAGAACAAGAAACTGCGGGAGCAACTTCTACAGCTTGAGGGGGCTCATAATGAGCAGGTCCAGGTGGCGTCAGTGAAAACGACCACAACGACCGTTATCAATGGAAAAAGTGGTGGCGACGAGGTTGACAGTCCCAAACCAGATCCGTTGTCCTTCGATGGTATCCGAGAAAAGGTTCCTGCCAGCAGACTCTTTGAAGTCGGCCTTTTGACCAAAAAGGAGCTCGATAAGCTGAAGAAAGGCAAGGCCACTCTGGAAGAGCTTGGTCAAACTGACAAACTTAAGACCATGCTTAAAGGAAATAACTGCATTGCTGGTCTGTTGACACCGACTAATCAGAAGATGTCAATCTATCAAGCAATGACTGAAAAGAAGATTGCCCCCCCTACAGCTTTGATCCTCCTGGAAGCACAGGCAGCCTCTGGTTTCATAATTGATCCCTTTAAGAATAACAAGCTCACTGTCAACGAGGCAGTGAAAGAAGGCTTGATTGGACCCGAGCTGCACAACAAGATGTTGTCAGCGGAAAGGGCTGTGACTGGCTACAAAGACCCATACACTGGCGGACAGATCTCCCTCTTTGAAGCATTGAAGAAAGGGTTGATTGATCATGAGCAGGCCAATAGACTTCTGGAGGCTCAGATTGCAACCGGGGGAATCATTGACCCCATCCACAGCCACCGGGTGCCCATGGAGACAGCCTACAAACAAGGACAGTTTGATCCTGAGATGAACAAGAAGATGGAGAACCCCTCCGATGACACCAAGGGATACTTTGACCCCAACACACAGGAGCCCTTAACCTACCTTCAGTTGATGGGCAAATGCAGCACGGATCCCGAGAGCAAACTGCTGCTCCTGCCCATCACTGACAAAGCAGCTGAGTTCACTACAAATTACACAGAGGAGGAGACCAAGGATGTCTTCAACAAAACAACTGTATCCGTGCCATTTGGAAAGTTCAAGGGAAAGACTGTGACCATCTGGGAGATCATCAATTCGGAGTATTTCACTGACGAGCAAAAGAGGGACCTTATCCTTCAGTACAAGACTGGCAAAATAACCATAGAGAAAATCATCAGGATCGTGATTACCGTTGCCGAGGAGAAGGAGAAGAAAAATGAAATTGCCTTCGAAGGGCTCAGAGCATCGGTCCCAGCTGCGGAGCTCCTGGAGTCCAAGGTCATTGACAAAGACCTCTACAACAAGCTGCACAAAGGCAACAAGACAATCCAAGAGGTCTCTGTAATGGAGCCAGTCCGCAAAGCCTTGAAGGGCACTGACTGTATTGCTGGTGTACTTATTGAATCCTCAAAAGAGACAATGTCTTTCTATCAAGCCATGAAGAAGGACATGATGAGGGCCGGACCTGCCCTCCATATGTTGGAGGCCCAAGCAGGGACAGGATTTGTAGTCGACCCAATAAAGAACCAAAAGCTCACCGTGGATGAAGCTGTCAAGGCAGGCCTGGTTGGTCCTGAGCTCCACGAGAAGCTACTGTCAGCTGAGAGAGCTGTGGCAGGCTACAAGGACCCTTACACCGGAAATGCTGTGTCCCTTTTCCAGGCCATGAAGAAAGATCTCTTGCCCAAAGAACAGGGAATCAGGCTTCTGGACGCACAGATGGCCACCGGGGGCATCATTGATCCAGTGAAAAGTTACCGCATCCCTCATGAGGTGGCTTGTAAGAGAGGCTATTTCAGTGACGACATGAACCAGACTCTGATTAAACCCAACGATGAAAGCAAAGGATTCTACGACCCCAACATACAGGAAAATGTCACCTACGCGCAGTTGCTCAAGAGATGTGTCACTGATAAAAAAACAGGTCTCCAGCTTTTACCTCTCTCTGACCAAGCCATCAATGCCAAGGAAGAGCAGGCATACACTGAAGCCCAGACCAAGGAAGCGATGAACCAGGCCACTGTGGAGATACAGTCTGGTCCACTCAGAGGGAAGAAGATGACTCTCTGGGAGATCATCCACTCTGAGTACCTCACTGAGGCACAAAGAATGGATTTAATTAGACAATACAGATCCGGCAAGATCACAATTGAGAGGCTCATAAAGATCATAATTACAATTGTGGAGGAGAGAGAAGCCAAGAAGCAGGAGCAGTCTAGTTTCAAAGGACTGAGGGCTCCTGTCCCTGCCAGTTCCCTATATGACTCCAAAATTATTGATAAGTCTACATTTGGCATGCTGCAGCAGGGCCAAATTACACCTAAACAAGTAAGTGAAAATGTGGAGGTCAGTAAATACCTCCAGGGCTCTGACAGTATTGCTGGCATCCTCCTGGAACCAACAAAGGAGAAGATAAGTGTTTACCAGGCCATGAAGAAAAAGCTCCTGAGGCAAGAAATGGGCCTTCTACTACTGGAGGCCCAAGTAGCTACAGGCTTCATTGTGGATCCACTCAAAAATCAGTGCTTCACTGTAGACGAGGCTGTCAAAGCAGGCACCGTAGGCCCCGAGCTACATGAAAAGCTGTTATCCGCTGAAAAAGCTGTCACAGGCTACAAGGATCCATTCACAGGCCAAACAATCTCTCTCTTCCAAGCCATGCAGAAAGACCTCATCCTGAAAGAGCACGCCATGCCACTGTTAGAGGCACAGATGATCACAGGTGGAATCATTGACCCTGTCAATAGTCATAGAGTCCCTATGGAAGTGGCTTATCAAAAGAACATTTTCAGCAAAGAAGTAGCCACCACTCTCTCTGGGCCGTCTGACCATAACAAGATATTCTCTGACCCCGAAACAGACGAGAAGGTAACCTACAAACAGCTCAAAGATAAATGCACAAAAGATCCCAGCACTGGCCTGCGCTTCCTCTCCCTCAGCAAGCCCCAGTCTCCCACAGTGGTGGAAAAGACCTACCTGTACACAGAGGAGCAGACCCAGAGTAACCTGGCCACCACTCAAGTCGACATTCCAATCGAAATCCCTGGCCTGGCCGGCCAGTCCATGAACCTTTGGGACGTCATGAACTCCAGCCTTCTCCCTAAGGAGGAGAGAGAAAAGCTGCTGAAGGAGTACCGCTCGGGTGAACTCACCAAGGAGCACATGATCATCATCATCATTGAAATCATGGAGCAGAGGGAGATCATCCGAGGGGAGACCGTGATGTCGTGCAACACTATCCGTCGCAGGATCACCATTGACGAGCTCTACCAGGCCCGCATCATTGACCTGGAGACGTATAACCTGCTGAAGCAGAAGAAGAGGAACATCCGGGACATCATGGAGATGCAGAGTGTCAGACAGTATCTCTATGGCACGGGCTGTGTGGCCGGCGTTATGACGGACTCGAGCTCCAAGATGAGCATTTACCAGGCCATGAAAAGAGGCTTTTTGAAGCCGGAAGTAGCCCTCGGCCTCCTGGAAGCTCAAGCCGCCTCCGGATTTATTGTTGACCCTGTGAGAAACGAGACGCTCACAGTCGATGAGGCTGTCCGCAAGGGCGTTGTTGGCCCCGAGATCCACGACAAGCTGTTGTCTGCGGAGAGAGCAGTGACAGGGTACAAGGACCCCTACAGTGGAACAATAATTTCTCTCTTCCAAGCCATGAAGAAGGAGCTTGTTTTGGAGGAATATGCTCTAAGGTTGCTAGAAGCCCAAACAGCCACCGGTGGCATCATCGATCCTGTGTTTAACTTTCACTTGCCAGAAGACATTGCTATGCAGCGATCATACATCAACAAGGACACAAACGAGAGGCTGACAAACGAGGTCAAAGGATACACTGACCCTGTGACCGAAGAGAAAGTGTCCTATGCCCAGCTACTGAAAAGGTGCAAAGTGGACGGAGGGATGCGCTTGCTATCCCTAGGGGACAAAAGGCTTATGTTCAAGGGGCTTAGAAAAGAGATCACCATCGAGGAACTGTTACGCTCCCAGATTATTGACCAAAAGACAGTCACAGAGCTAAATGAGGGCCTCGTTTCATTGGAAGAGGTTAGCACTAGGCTGCGAAATTTCCTCCAGGGATCAAGCTGCATCTCAGGTGTATACGTGGAGACCACTAGGGAGCGCCATTCCATCTACCAGGCCATGAAAAGAAACATGATCAGGCCAGGCACTGCGTTTGAGCTTTTAGAGGCACAGGCAGCCACAGGTTATGTTATTGACCCCATCAAAAACCTCAAACTCACTGTCCACGAGTCTGTGAGGATGGGAATCGTGGGCCCTGAATTCAAAGACAAGCTGCTCTCTGCAGAGCGTGCCGTGACGGGATACAAAGACCCCTATTCGGGCAAGACAATCTCCCTGTTCCAGGCCATGAAGAAGGGTCTCATATTAAAAGACCACGGCATCCGTTTACTGGAGGCCCAGATAGCCACAGGGGGTATCATTGACCCAGAGGAGAGCCATCGCCTGCCCGTTGAGGTTGCCTACAACCGCGGCCTCTTTGACGAGGAGATGAATGAGATCCTTACGGATCCATCGGATGACACCAAGGGCTTCTTTGACCCCAACACGGAGGAGAACCTGACTTACCTACAGCTCATGGAGAGGTGCATCACTGACCCTGACACCGGCCTGGTGCTCCTGCTCCTCAAGGAGAAGAAGCGTGAGACTAAAACATCCTCCAAGTCCTCCGTCCGTAAGCGCAGAGTTGTCATCGTGGACCCAGAATCTGGCAAGGAGATGACCGTCTATGAGGCCTACAGGAAGGGGCTCATCGACCACCAGACCTACCTGGAGCTGGCAGAGCAAGAATGCGAGTGGGAGGAGATCACCATTACCTCCTCGGAAGGAGTGGTCAAGTCCGTCATCATTGACAGGCGGTCCGGACGACAGTACGATGTGGACGACGCCCTGTTACGTGGTCTCATTGACCAAAAAGCCTTGGACACTTACCGCTCCGGCAACCTCTCCATCACAGAGTTTGCAGACATGCTGTCTGGAAACACAGGTGGCTTCCGTTCCAGGTCTTCCTCCTTTGGCTCCACCACTGGCTCCACGTCCTCCTATCCTATGAGCCCCATTCCCTCATTGAAAGCCCCCGCGACTCTCTGGAACGACCCGACAGAGGAGACCAGCCCTGTGGCCGGCATCCTGGACACAGACACTTTGGAGAAAGTGTCTGTTACCGAGGCCATGAAAAGAGGCCTTGTCGACAACATCACAGGTCAAAGGTTACTGGAGGCCCAGGCCTGCACAGGTGGCATTATTGATCCCAACACTGGAGAAAAATTCACCGTTCTCGAGGCCACTGAACGAGGCCTTATCGATAAAATAATGGTTGACCGCATAAACCTGGCTCAGAAGGCCTTCAATGGGTTTGAGGACCCGAGAACCAAAGTGAGGATGTCTGCTTCCCAGGCTCTGAAGAAAGGCTGGCTGTATTATGAAGCTGGGCAGCGTTTCCTCGAGGTCCAGTACCTCACCGGTGGGCTCATTGAGCCTGACATTCAGGGCAGAGTGCCACTAGATGAGGCCATCAAGAAGGGCTCAATCGATGCCCGCGCGGCCCAGAAGCTAAGGGATGCCAGCGCGTACTCCAAATACCTTACGTGTCCAAAAACCAAACTAAAGATCTCCTACAAAGACGCCATGGACAGAAGCATGGTGGAGGAGGGAACAAGCCTGAGGCTCCTGGAGGCCTCCTCAGAGTCTAGCAAAGGCCTGTACAGTCCCTACAATGTTAGCAATTCTGGGTCTGCGGCCGGCTCCAGGACCGGCTCCAGGACTGGATCCAGAACAGGCTCCAGGAGAGGAAGCATTGATGCCACAGGCTCCGCCTTCAGCATGAACTTCTCCTCTTCCTCCTTCAGCTCCTCCTCCTATGGCCGCAGGTTTTAGGGAGACCTAAATGATAACACGCAGTCAACACTCTAGCAATTAAAACCCCTTGCAGTGAAACAAGGATACATTTTACATTATTCATAGGAAAACTCAAGTTTAAAATAAAAACAACAACTTATTTATTATTCACAGCATGTGGTAACATAAGGAAATAGCCAAATTAGTGAAAATATAAGGTGCTTATATGTTATAGATGTCCAATCCTATGCCTTACTTCTCCAGCCTTAACTGTTAAGAATCATTAGATAAATCAGAAGTTTGTTTCCTTCTATTTGCCAACAATTAAGTAAATTTTTACTTTGAAAGAAAAGCATTTGAGGTAATTTTTATCAAGTGACCACAACTGATTTTATAGTTTTGCGTTTTACACTTGTTAACAGGACTTATAACTATGCTTACTGAAACTAATATATGCTGTATGTACTTTGAACAGAGATATTTTTCCAAGTCTTCCTTTATTCTTTACTTTTCAAACTTAAGAATATTTGTCAGTTGTTTTGTTTTTCTCTTATCTGTCTAAGAATACGTAGTTAAGAGACAGGGCAACGTAGATTTAGATGTTTTTTTTTGAAGATTCCACACTTCCTCATATTTGAATGTTTGTATAGAGTGTGACGTGAGGGCGTTTTATGTAAATTGTACCTGGCAAGTAAAAAAAGCCAGCTAGTTGCAGAACAGAAAAAAAAGCATGAAAGGAATCACTGGATATAGAGTTCAGCGCCCACCATTTTATCACCATTTTCTGTACAACCATGAGGCCAGCCTCTCTGTTGTCGTCATAATCATCTCTAATGGCCACTATATACAGTGAACTTGTTCATAACTCATACATCATAATCATCACCATATTATAAGCCACTCTACACCCCCTGTTGGATTTCCACAAGTCACCCTCAGTACACTGTTCCTGCTTAACTACAAGAAGATATCAGGCATCCCTCTGCTTCCCTGACATTAGATGTCTACATCCTGGATATTGTTTTGGTTCTTGTAAGTTGAAACGAGTTTTCATATTTACGTTGTTTTTTTCTCATCAGTTTCTTATATGTCCGTCTCATCACATCAGGGTCAAAATAATGCCGTGGTTTCGTCCTCTGTGCTTAACCAATGTACAGTCATGCCAGTCATGTTTCTGTTATTTCTAGGTTACTAATAATCAATGAATCCCTCTTTTGATAGACGCATCAGCCATTCAGAATATGTCAGGGAACTGCAGGTACTCCATCAGTGCAACCATATGAAGATCTCAACCTGGATGGCATCACGGTTCACCATCATCCCCATCCAGTGCTCCAGGTAAATAATGATAAAAATAATATTTTCACCAGATAACCATGTCCCATAAAGTGCATTTGCGGAGTTCTAATTTGTTTGCTACATTTTTTTATTTTATTTCATTTTTCACCCACCTTAATTTTGGAAACAATAGTGCTTTGTGATTGTATTATTGTTTGTGTGGTTGCATGTTTTAGTTTGCTCAAAGTCATTTTTGTTTTGTTTCTAGATCTGCTATTGAATGCGTCCTACTTCCATTGCTCAACATATTTGGAGAGTTGACGCTTGTCAGCCTGATGTCTTCTTGGGATGCCTTACTAGGAACAAGCTTCACCCATGTCCTCTCTATAGTTATTACTTGAATGACAATTATTTTGTTATTTTAGAAAACATGGATCATAAATGCACACACGGTTATGTACAGACTTTCACATTATGAAGATGAACTAATAGTACTGAGCATCTTCAATTTTCTAGTCTTAAGTCAACGGATATTTGTGGTATCTCACTGTAACCTCTGTCAGATACAAATTGCTGAACATGAAAAACACGTAACATCCATAATAAAAAGAATTTTGGGCAAATATATGTACTTTTTGAATGTTTTTACAATGAATGCATTTCATTTCAATTTCTTACATACCCAAAGCATTATTTGAGCTTAGCCATTATATTTGTTCTTTTTTTCCCCATGTAATTTTTTTCTGTTCTGCCACCTACTGTAAGTGTTTTACTCCTGTACATCTCCATGCTTTGTTTTAATTAATTACATGTTTTGATATATTATGATGTTATTCTTTTGCCTTGCATGTTTTACTAACTTCACGTTGCATTTTTGGGGGACTATAAAAAATGTATATGCTCAGCAAAAGCCTCTTTTGAAATACTGATTTCAATTGTGTGCAGGCTATGTAATCAAAACTAACTGGTTGGTTTTGCTCACAAACAGATAGTTGCTTTGTGTGGCATGGTAAGTGGATTCTGGTGTATGTTTTGCAGATAACACTAAAATGTAAATAAATATGCTCTGAAGAGAACTTTTTGTCATTTATGTTTCATTAAGTCATAGCTTTCTCCTGCATTGCCTCTGTGTTTGTCACAACACTACAGACAGCACTAAATACATTTTCAACAAGAAAATGTGTTAACAGAACAATTACATATTAGCATTATTATTGCCAGATAGGGTATGTGTTTAACAGCAACTCAGTCTGTATTTACAGACCAGTTAGTTTCCACCAGAGGGCAATGCAAAATCATGTTATACACTTTGTGCCCACTAAAAACTAACTGAAATGAGCGTCACGCATACTATTGTTATGGATTTTAAATCGCTAATAAAAGATAAGCCATACCCAACTGTAAACTCTGATCTAATGTATTTTCAAAATGATCTAAGACAATAGACCATGGGACCTGCAATATTGCAACATATTTGCCTCTATGCCAATGTCAGCGATTGAGTTTAATGGACGAACCAATCAGCGGCAGTGATGGATCATTGACCTCCCAGAATTCCTCTCTTGGTTCCCATGGTCACCCAGGGTTGACCCTGTCGCTTCCAGTTCTCTACCCACCACCAGACAGTGAAGGGGAGGTAAGAACACAGAGAATGGTCGAAGCGGCCAACATTCCAAGTGCAACACCCATGGCTAATCATATTTATCTATGTGAAATAAGGGTTGTATTATACTGTTATTGTAGACATGATTTTCAAAACAGTAGGTTGAGCAAACTAGGTGAAATTTTCTGTAAGGTGAGGTACCTCTGTTTTTACTATTACTGTTGTTCCAGGAGGACAAGGATACACTGTATGGACTGTCCACTCTCCCATCAAAGGATCCACAATATGGGTAAAATCCAAGCAGCACATTGTCAAGTCATTAAAGATTTGCATCATTACTTTCAAGATAACGATGCGGCTTGCCACCAGACTGATTGGTCTCCTGCAGTCTAGTCAGTCAGACATGCAGCCTGGGATGATTCAGGTTTAGTAAATCTCTTTACGGGTCAACAATACAAAGCCTATCATGAGCATGGCAAATTCAATGGGAAGCTTATTCACACAGACACTTTTACTCAATCAAGGTTCCAGATTATAGGACTCAAATCAGATGTATGAAAACTATGAGTCTACCATACATTCTTATCTCAGGAGTTTTGCTATCATGCACAACCGTTTTTTCCCAAAGAAAGTGTACACGGTATATGCATTAAAGGCCGCACAGATTCATTCATACCGTTAGTGTTGACCTTAAAGAGTCTGTGTAGATCCCACAGTCAAACAGTTTATGAGCCCCGCTGCGAGCCAGTGCAAAGTAAGCTGACCATTGGCATGTGCTGTTTACCTCCTCCCCCCTTCTAGAGAAACAGAGGAACTGAGCCAATGGCAGTGTGAGTTTCGAGGTCAAATCCGAGCACTGCGCCACTGGTTGAAGAGCATGGAGATGAGACTGCCTCCTTCAGACGCAACGGTCAGTCAGGTTCTGTCACCCTTGAATGGTTTATTGATATCAGTTTCTCTATTTCTTTGCATCTTGCTATCATGTATCTTTTGTTTTGTGTCTATCTTTTAAGGCAACACAACATTACTTCCCTTTATTTATTTTTTTATGTATTTGTTTAACTTTATGTTTGACTTTTTAATTTCAAACTGATCTCATGTGCCTCAGTCAGTATCACAATTACAAACAAGAGCCCTTGCAGGCACAGACAACGGGAAGACAATAGTGGACCTCTGCCTATTCAAATGGGTGTCCCGCATTGTTCCTGTGTGTGCCAGCTTTAAAACACTCTGTAAGACAAGGCACAATTGTGATCGTTGTGATGAGTGTTGTTGGTTAGACTGTAATTGAATGGGCCGGGAAGCCACGAGAAGACTTCTTACAAGGCCAGTGAGTCGAATCAAGTCCCATTCAATGTACCCACTGTCCCCATGGTGAAGGGTAGGCATCCCTGTAAAATATGCTTTGAGCTCCATGGAGAGAAATGCTGTGCAAACAGTAGTAAACCAAGGCGCCTGGCTATGGGCGGGACAAGATAAGAGAGACAACGTTTTTGTATGCGTGCGTGTCTGCTCGAGAGGAATATTTACCTTAAGAGATAACTTATTTTTTTACTATTTAGATGAAAATTTTTTACACGAGGAACTACAGTATCACACAAATACAGACCTCATAAGACAAAATATACTTTAGATTACGGATTTACAAAGTAGTCACACTACAAGAATGTCCCTAGCCAGACGGATCCAGACTGGCCAAATACAGAGGTGGTCTTCATCCACACCCTGCAGTGAGACTTCTTTAGGGGGAGCGAGGGAGCGAGGGGCTGGAGAGCAAGGCTCCATTGTGCCAGGCTGGGACAGCCAGGCTGGAGAGCAGCTCAGCGGCACAGGCCCCCGGCACACATGAGCGAGCACGATGAAAAGACATTAGACTCAGATGAGAGGATGAGGCAGAACGGGGGAGAGAGTGAGAGAGAGATAGAGAGAGAGAAAGAAAGACAGGATCTTACAGGCAGCAAGTTCTAAACTTTCCATAAAAACATTTGTTGAGCCCGATCCATCCGACTTATTTTTGTCTAAATGGACAATCACAGCTTGTTTGTTGTGTTACAAGTGTATTTCACAAAACGAAGGCAATTGATTCGATTAGCAGAATGAAATATAAACAGGTATACTATTCAACATGTGTGTAGTAATTTTCGAATGGACCAAAACCAGCATTTTAAAATGGTGTCAGACTTGTCCCAACAACAAGTTGTTGAAATGAAAGCTTATTTGAATAGCAATAGCAAATAGTTA
The DNA here is from genome assembly GCA_036024795.1 of Galaxias rostratus. Lineage (NCBI taxonomy): Eukaryota > Metazoa > Chordata > Actinopteri > Galaxiiformes > Galaxiidae > Galaxias > Galaxias rostratus. The sequence goes on along the minus strand of JAVQJS010016363.1, from coordinate 1,404 downwards.
GTCAACCGTTTTCTTTACACAAATCCTATAGGTCAGTCTTTTGTGTGCTATTTGTGATTAATTGGTTTCACTTCATTTGGTAATGTGGTTCAATGAATTAAAGGCTTCTACTGTGTGAATTGTTTGTGTGATGGATATTGTGGTCTTGTGCACCATAACTAAATAATTCCATTCTATCATTGGTGAATGGATAGAAGTCCATGCAACATAACCCGAGGGGAAAATGTGTCAATCAAGGGTAAAACGTACGTTCATTGCTTTGTTCTTTTTCGATGAACAAGTCAAGCAAAGGGAAAAATGTAACCCTGCATTTTCTTTTAGTGTCTATTATAGAGTCGAGTATACCCACTGAACGGACGTATCTTGGGCTGTCACGTGGCATGGATTCTTCCTCTGCTGAACTCAAAAAATGCTTTCAAGCAGGAGTGTGTAAAATTAAGCGAGGGGAAGGGGGGTCTTTTATCAGCACCTTGCCTTTATCACAGTGCATCCAACCGCAGGCCTTTGTCATGATAATTCAGCCAGTCTGCTCCACGGCTGGTTCTAGTATGGGCCTAGGGGACTCGTTAGCTGGCAGACCCCCCATCCCCCAAATGGAGACCCCTCACCAATCCACAGGAGAGGTAGACACCTGCTTCTCGGCACCGGGCATGCTCGGACACATCTGAACCTGTTTTACCCATTAAGCCCTATGAAGTGCCCCACTCAGATGGGGTACCCAGCTACATATGTTGGTGCTTGGGAGGCGGTTTCTCTGGAGACCAAGACCCTCTGAAATGGCACTCGCCCCTCGAGAATTCTATGTAAACTGGTTCACTAAGACGCCAGGTACACATTCGCGTTGATTCAGGCTAGACGACAAAAATGTCGTCCGCCTTTTCAGAGTTCCCTGCTGATGAGTAACTGCTGGATACAGACAGTTGGTAAACACCGCTCCCTCTCTCACCGGGACATAATCTATGGCGTTATTTGTTTAAGGTGTGTGTGTGTGTGTGTTTGCGTGTGTGTGTGTGCCTGGTGTTCAATAATGTAAATCACACTTACCAATCACTGCAAACACAGACACGATAGATAGGACTGCATGGAAAAAATATTTGATAAAAACGAGATAATGTTTTGGACTAAAATATAATGCATTGTTGATTATGTATTTTAGCTCTGTTTACCATGTTGTTTGTATAGTTTCCCTCGTCCTTGTTCTTTCAAGTGAGCTATGTCATGCTGAAAGTGCATCAGAAGACCAGTGTTGACACTGTGGCCCCTTCTTAAAGTTGCGCGTAGTGTTTTTTCTGGTCTCTGTGGACTCATGTCCTGTGACTTTGTGTGAATAGAGGGCTGTTGATGGTCCTACACCCCTCCCCTTTCCTATCTCATTTGCCTATCCGTGACGAAGGTTTCTCTGCG
>JAVQJS010016362.1:0-15076 GCA_036024795.1 Galaxias rostratus | reverse complement strand
TGGACATATCCAACCGATGCATTTTACTGTAAAGCAATAATGTGAAAAAAAATAAAATGGCAAAATAATTCCTGTATAATTTGTCTTGGGAAGTTCTTGCAACATCTGATGTGAAACACCAATTTAATGTTGCCATTTGTACGTGTATGTTGCCTGACGGGTACTTTGATTTGTATTTCTCAGCATGCACATTAAATGTGAAAAGATTCAAAAATAATTCATGATACAATGATTTCTATTTTTCCGTTGATGGTCGGAGCACTGATGAAAGCGGCATGTTTTTTCTCTTTCTCTCAAATCCCCAGTAGGGGGCACAGTAGGAGCGTGATATATTCCCAGATGAAAGTGCTTTGCAAAATGAGGGAGTTGCTTTACCGTAGTGAATGGAAACTCTGAGCTCAAAAACCCCTCCGTAGATACTTAAATTCCCTTCTTTTCAGTTCAAATTACTATCTTCCCCCGATAGCTAGATGACCACAATCCTTTGTCCAGGCACATAGCGAGCCCCCTGGGTTGACCAGCTTGGGCCAGTAGCTGCTGTTGGTTCTCCCTAATGAGACACCCTCTTGGCTGCCATGTGGCTGTTAACAAGCTCTTCTCTCCACCGTGATCTTGTGCTCTGATGAATCCCTCTATGCCCCAATAACAAGCCCTCACACTTGGCTTTCTTCTAACACGGCCAGCTTTTCCTCCGCGGTCCTCCTCTAAAGTCATATTTCTAACCCAGAATCAAGGCTTGGCCTACAGACATATTGGCCAAGGCACTAGTCATGTATTTCGACTCCACAAACAACTTTGTTTTTCCTGCCTTGCCCAGCCACTTCCACGATAACATTTTGAGAACACACTGTTTCTTGTTGGCTCCTTGGTGATATTTCTTGCACTGCCTCCTTGTTTCTGTAAATTGCTGCGCTGCAGTGATAGATGGTGTGCAGACTTTGCTGCTGCCTGTTGCAGAGCCTCTCTCGAGGGTAGTCGGTTCAGTGTCGACACAGTCTCAGTGTTGGCCCCATGTCCATAACTGTTGCTTTGCCCTCACCTGTAACTTAATGACATCAACAAATATATCTGTGGCTCTCCACCAGCTATTTGTTTCAAAGCATGAAACTCCTTATGCAAGGAAAGAGGGATTTGTTTTCCCGTCAGAGCACAGGGTTTGAATATTTTAACACTCATCAGATATTGAATTTTTCAAAGGGCATTTTGTGATTTGGTATGCCAAATGCTGAGGCTTGTTTAATCTGGAATAAATGTGGAATGTCAAGCTCACCAAGTGAGCAGTGGGAAGCAAACGTGGAATAATCTTTGTCGGTGTTTCTTTGTTTTCTGAGACGATCGAGCACAAGAAAAAGGTTCATTGTCTGCCGAAGACATCCGTGTGCTACGGGCTGCCGCACTCATCACACACTCTGTATTCCATTGGACGTGTCTGCGAGGTCCCTCAACTTCCTTTTGAAATTCTACTGTGCCAATCTCTTTGGAAATTACCATTTAACCTTTTGACAGTTGTTTTCACTTTGTAAACAAAAAAACACCTTGCACTTCAATTACAGTAAAAATAATGTCGAAACCAATGAGTCAGTGACATTTAAAAACAAAATTTTTTCCCCACATGCAGATATTTGTTGTTTCTAGTTTTACGAGCGAACCCTGGCTTTCCATCCTTTAATAGTTTTTTAAATATTCCTACCAAGATAAATTATGAGGATTATGAGTGACTGTGACAGCCTCATGGGATGTCGCTTGTGGTAACCCGGTTACCTCCTATCTCAACGGCCATCTTGGCCTCATGGGAATAGCAGCAGCACGTTGGAAAGACAAAGACGAGCCCGCAAAATGGAAGGGCGGTCTTGAGCAAAGCCACTTCCAGGGAGGTTATATTGGGCCTGGCTCAGCCAAGAGTGGTGGGGCACTCTAGTTGGCTTGTTGGGTTAGGCAAGGCCCATCTATCATGACAGGAACACAGACACATTATCGTTGGATGTGGTCCAAGATATACATTTAGTGAAACAGGGTTTCATGAGATGAGTGCTCAGGGAGCGATATCTCTGCCTTTGTGGGAGAATGGCTGCCACAGAATCATCGGGTTGCTCTAAATGGTGGTGTACAAATAACTCTAGCAACAATTAAAGCTTTTTATTTCTTTTGTACACCATCTACATATTTCTCTCTCACACAAGTTGGTGAAGGCCATCCTCCCGTTTTCTATTTCTTGGCATCCTCTGTTGGCTGGAGTTTCAGTGGGCAGGGAAGGTATTACATTGACGGCAAGTGAGGAGCTATTTCCATTTAGATTGGGCGCGGTGGGTGGGTGGCGGCGCTCAGGGCGTGCGTTGCCTAGAAAGTGATTAGGCTTGAAGGTACCAAGCAGTGAGCAGAGGGAGCACCCAAATGGAGAAAGTGTCGCGTAAGCAGACCACAGGTTGGTCAATACCCCCGCAGGGTGTTGGGGCTGCGCTCACCTTTTTAGACGCACGCCTCTGAATTAATCATATTGAAGTGGAACATTCCGGAAAGTTATGGATGCGGAATAAATCCCAGGTGGAGGGAGAGAGGAAAAAGCGCTTTCACAGCCCTATTACGTATGGAGAGGGCACAATTAATTTCCTGATGCACAAGGACTGGTGATTTATGAATGAATCTCTCGCTGAGAGGGGTCCTGGAAAGGTGATCTCTTGCTGAGGTGGCCATGAGTAATTTATTCCATTACCAAGTTTGCCATTTTACTTTCAGCCCCTCCAACCATTCGTGCTAACAAGATTTATTCAAACAATAGAGGAATTATGCCGGGACAACGTATGCTCTGATCTAGACAGAGCGGACGAATTGCAGTAGCCTAGGGAAAAAATGGCTACATTTTACCAATCCATGTCCAGCCCCTTCCCTTTCCATGTGAAAGAGCGATCTGTTCTGAAAGCCTTGGCACTCCAGACAGCTTTTTTTAATGGAGTCCAAGGGGAGGGAGGGTCCCAGCGCTTCCACTCTCTTAACTGTGGCTGGTGCCTGTAGTTAACCTTTGATGCGTTCAGACTCCAGGAAACTACCTTTGTTGGCGCAAGTGACCTCCATATCCGGCAAGAATACGGAGGTCAGTCAATAAACGTCTCCATGGAAACGCGAGGGCTATCTCCGAATGAAGGGAAGGTAGAGTTGACAGATGGTGCAAGGTCAGCTATGACGAGACTACAGCCTATTGAGCGGAGGCCATAATCGAGTGGGATCTTTGGGAAGTGGAAACGCTGCGAGGTCGTCTCCCCTCAAAGGCTCCCTGCCATTCAGAAGTTTTTCAAGAGAAATCACGGATGTTTTCATACGGCTGATTGGATAATATAGTGAACTGCATTCGAGGGGCTCAGATGGGTTCTCTTCAGGAGCTTAAAGATAAAGCCAGAAAATGCTGTTTGCATTAATTAACGACAGCATTTACATGTGCATGCGTGCTCTCTTCAACTCTTAAACGTTGCTGTCTTGTCTCTACTACTCCCAATAGCATATCAGAATATCAAATTCATAAATCTGTTTAAGACATTGTGGAATAAAAACAAGTATTCCGTTTCTGTTCCTAATTTTATTAAAACATCACTGGCCTCCAACATACATGTAAATAATGTACATAACATCATATTTCCCAGAATAATAAGTGATAATAATACTAATAATATTATAACTGATTTACACCTGATCAATAAGAAACAGTATTATGTTTGCAGGTTGGATTGTAATATTTTTCTAATCACTTTAACCATTGTACCATTTGCCATTTAGGCAATAATCAGATCTTTTCTGCATTCGTTGACTTCAAGACTTAATTGTAGAGGAATGTACAGCACAGTTTATCAAAAGGATCTTTCCCCGTCTGTTTTTCTGACATCAATACACACTTTTAAGTCGGCCATATTTTCTCACACGTAAACATTTACCCCCCTACCCCCCACAACCATACGGAAAAATACAATTGAACACAACCCCCAGGTCCTTTCGCTCACGCATACATCAAGAAAAACTCATTCTACCGCCCAACCCACCCGACCCACAACTCAAACACACGCGCACAATAAACCACACGCTTGGATGGCCGAAGTGGATGGTGTAGTGCTGAGCTCTGGTGCTTTTATCAGACATTTGGTCGTAAAGCGTTACACTGACAGAGGCAGCGGGCTTTGGATACTGTGGCTCCTCTCTCAGCAGAACCAAGCGGAGGCTGAAATGCACTCTATCTGTCGCCACCATTTCCCCCCACCGCTGCACTAATAAACCCGGAGGACTGACCGACGGCGCTTCCCGCTCTCTCCTCCCTCCGCCTTCGATGCGGCGCCTTCTCCGAGGTGATTGCTACCTTCCTTTGTTGCCTTGACTTCAAATGAAATGCCACGGCGGGGCCGTCAACAAATGACCTTTAAAAAACACAAGAAATTCAAGGGGAGGAACAAATAACTCTATTCGTCTTCTTCTCTTTTTTTACACAACAAATGTCAGCCGACGGCGGAATGCGGAGATTGTCTCCTAATAAAGTTTTAAAACTGTTCATTTTTAAAAACACGACACGATAAAAACCACACGTCCATTCTCTCTTGCTGTGAAGGGTACTTTTGGCCTCCGCAGACAGACAGGCTAGGCTCAATATACTCTGCTGGTATTTCCACAGCAGTTCAGGAGGGCTTGACAGGTGGAGAATACCCTCCTGTCATGCAGCTGATTGCTTTATTTTCCTGCCGACTCTCCCAGAAGGGCTGCCGAGCCAGTCCAGATAGGGAGAGAGGCGGAGGTCTCAGTTCCTGACTGTCGGGGCTTTTTAGGGGAGCTGGGGGGTGGGGTGGTGGTGGTGGCACGTCCCGCGGCGAGGTCCGGCACTGGTGGTCATGTGTCGATGACGTCCTGTGCGGGCGAGGGTTCGTGGGGTAGGCTGGTGGCGTTGGGCAGCGGCTGCGCGTGGCCCACCGAGTTCTGCTGCAGCTCCAGCGCCATGGCGTTCTGCGGGTGGGGGAACTCCTTCACCTGCCGCCGGTACTCCAGGAAGGTGGAGGCCTTGGTGGCGATGGCCACCACGTTCTTGCCCACAAAGATGGTGGAGACGCGGCTGTCCTGGAAGAGCACCATGTTGACGCCGCGGATCAGGATGGTGACCACGTTGATGGTGACTAGGCTGAGCACCGGGTAGAGCATCATCTTTTGCGGCGACACATGCTCACCCTGCATGCTGATCTCGCTGAGCGACACGCAGGGCAGGATGAGCAGCAGGATGTAGCAGTAGAAGAACATCAGGCCCTCGGCCCAGATGGGCAGGCCCGTCCGCTGAGGCTCCCACAGGTTGGCCTGGATGTCCAGCAGGTCCAGCAGGTCCAGGGCCACCCAGAAGAGACGGCCACGCATGTCCTCCTTCTTGCGAAAGGTGCGCACATACTCCATGCTGTCGAGCGCCACCAACACCAGGTAGAGGCCCGGCACGCACACGGAGAGCAGCAACGTCAGCGCCTTGCGGGCCACCGTCTCCAGGCTCTTGCGGTCGGCCTTGCAATTCTGGAAGACAAAGTAGAGCTTGATCTCCAGCACGAAGATGTAGAGGAACCAGAGAATCATGGCGTAGCCGCGGCGTGCCGTGCGCACCTCGGCGCCCACCCACACGGCCACGTAGCGCAGCACGATGAGGAAGCACACGTCGCCCACCAGCACGATGATGCACACGCCGATCTTGCGTGGGCCCTGGTTCTGCTCCACCAGGTAGGCGTCCATGAAGGCCATGCTGGTCATGATGACCATGGTGGTGAGGCAGACGTGGCGTTTGTCTGGGGGTGGGAGCACCATGGCGAGGGGGGAGGGAGTGGGGTGGTGGTGGCGGGGAGGGCGTGGGCACGGGGCGTGGCTCTTACTCTGTGTCCGGGGAGGCCTTTTAAAGTACAAGAAGACCAAAGAAAAAGCCCTAGAAAGAAAGGGGTAGATATCCAAACACAAGGAGGCCCCTTTTTCCTGGGGCGCCCAGAGACAATATCGATAGTGGCGGTGTACTCGTGGGCTATTGGGCGAGTCGGACAGTGTACGGAGGGAGCAGGGAGGGCGGGTCAGGAGCGACGGGGCGTCAGAGAAGCAGCGGCAGGCTGCCAGGCGGGTGACGGCATTCAGGCCACGCTAACACTGGAAACATCCCCAGGCCACTCAACGCAGTTCCATTGATCCTGCTCAGCCACTCCCAGGCCTCTATGGCTGGCCGGCCATGGCAGCGGCTGGGAGGCTGATCCGCACGCCGCCAGTGGGGGAGGCTCACAATAACAGGGCAAGGGGGAGACGGGGGTGTGTCTGCGCGGGGAGGGGGTTGGGTGGCGCAGCGGTTTGCTGCCCCGTGGGGGTGGTCCGCTGGCGGGGGTGTGTGTACACAGAGAGGGTGGACGGGGAGCGGGAGTGGGGTAGGTGTAGTTTAAGCAGCGGTTGCCGTCGCGGGGTTCAAACGATTTGTCTGCGGGCAGCAGCCGTAGGGCCAGTGGTGCAGTGTGTGTGGGCGCCGCTCCTTGCCGCGGTGCGGTGTTCGGAAGCGTCCCTCTTGCTGGGCGGGATGGAGAGAGAGGAGGCTGCAGTGGCCAGAATCCCCAGCAGCCATAAATCACAGGTGACAGCGGGTCAACGTTCCGGTGGGCCCTGCGTCCGCTGCCGGCTTCCCCTGGGGGAAGGCTTTCACAATGGGCCGCAGACGCATCCTCTCGGTCCTCTGCCACACGCCGGACAACAGAGGGAGAGAGAGATGATAGGAAAAGAGAGAGAGGGGGATGAGAGAGAAAGAGAGAGAGAGATAGAGTGAGTGAGAGAGACAGAGGGGAGATATAAAGAGATGGGGGGAAAGAGAGGTAGAGGGAGATGGGGGGGGGGGGGGGGGGTATAAGAGAGGAACGGAGAGGGGGGGTGGGAGGGAGAGAGGGAGGGGAAAAAGGAAAGAGACCCGTCAGCACTCCTGGGCTATATAACACAGCATTCATTGCCAACGGCCCTTCCACATACAAGCAGCCAGATAATGTGTCAGCAGCACGACTCAAATGGAGCCAGGCTACTCTCTGTTACAACTGTTACAACAGAGAGACACACTGTACCTTAAAGCCCCTTTCTCTTTTTCACTCCACTTCCTTCATTTTTAACATTACAGGTGTCGGAGGAAAGAAGATTTTTTTAATACTGAGTCGTTTCTGAATATTATATTTTTATGAAGTCTAGCCTTAGATCCAATATAGCTTATAATAATCAAGAAAGGAATGAGGAAATTTGCAAGGTCAGTCCTAGACTAGCTGTCTGGCTCGTAATTGCTTGTCAAATATTTTTTACTAAAGCATGAGATACCTCAATAGGCATATTAGCACTTTTTACCAATGTATACACTATGCAGTTTAATTTCCAATCTTATGTTTCAAGTTGACTTATTATCTGGAAAAGAATCTCTATTAATGCACTCTGATCTGTTCAATGCGCTCAAGGTGCATCTTATTTGACCTGCTTAAAATTCCCACAGATGTTTCTACTGAAGCGTATGACAGCACAGGGCAGGAGGGCACTCATCAACCGTCCAGCTTGACATTCTCTGCAATTTATTTAAACACTGACCATAACGCACGTTGCTAATCATCGTCAGCACCGAGCAGGAGCCGAAACAAACCTCACATACTCACATAAATAATGCATATAATATAAATATTAGCACGTACTAGGAACGGATGAAGCATACATTTAACAGGTTAGCTGAGTGGAAATGTCTATTTCCCAGTAATCTAAATGTACTTTGTGCTTTCAATGTCACAGCAACAACGCCGGTTAATGTTCTGCTGTGTTCAGTCTGTCTCCATCCTCATCGAGGTCCTCCAGGCTAAAAGCAAATAAATTACATTATTGTTTCTGTCAACTTCCCTTGTGCAGCAAACCAAGTTGCGAGCGTGTCAGTCCTGAGTACATTAGCGGTGCTCTTGAGCAAATTTGTTTGGCAAACATTGACGTGTCTGTCAGCCCTTTATCTCTAAAGCCATCCTACATAATGTAGCTTGCTAACCAAACAGTCTGATAGAATAGCACTGACAGAGCAGATAGACCTGCGTAACATTTAGTGCGAGAACAACAGACCAAACATGGCAAATCTATGTTGTTTTGATACTGGTTCTATGTCTGGCCCTACAGTGTTTCTTAACGTCTAGTAGGGGGGAGGGAGGGAAAGATTCAGGGTGGATCCTTCATGGACTCCACGTATCCCCTCAGTGTTTCCCCCTGTGAATAAACCACTCAACGGTCGAGCTCAGAATGAAGGTAATAAGTCCAGGCGGTGCGTTTCCCGATAGGCCCTCAAGGCCAAGACTTAAATGGGTTTTCTCTTTTTCTTCGAGCGTTAATCTTTGTTTTAAACATTGTCAGGGAAACAAAGAAGTGTTTTGTGCTTTGAATGATTTCCTTTTTTCATACTTTGAGGCAATTAGCTCTGTTGTGCCTTTTAACTTGACTACTCCATTGACTACTTGCAAGACATTCAATCGGAAAAAAATGTGCGCCCTATGCATATAAAGAGCTTTGGCTATAGTGAGAAACATCAACCACCAGAAATCCTTGTTAAAGGGCAGTTTTGCAGGGGAGCACGAAACCCATAGTCGGCCTCGTTTGTTATCCCAATGTGTGTTGAAGCTATTATGTGGCGCACGGCCTAAGTGAGAGATTAAATTCATAAGATTGTGATTAATTGACTGATTAGGAGAATGCTGTGGATCATTACCGCCTTATAAGGCGCAGCGCTCGTACATATACATCACATCATCATTTCAATGACATTCATTACGAACTAAGTTTTTCTGCGATTGTTGCTCTCCGTGATTGGATTTGCCGCCGCCCTGATAGCACGCGAGAGCACGTCGCTGGACTTCACATCGTCAGCCATTAAGTGAGGACCCCGAGATGTCATCGCGGCGAGACATTGAACACCGGCAACAGTGATGAACATTGACGGTAATGGATGATTGCTAATCCTCTTTGTCACACGGTGTGGAAAATCGCCTCAGTCCGTCGGAAGCGTCGACTGAAGTGAGTTGTGCCGCTTTGCATATCAATTCTGTTAAGCATCCATAATGTATAACCCGTGCCCACGTATTAACATGGGGATAAGTGCGGGAGTAGCGGGGGAAAAGGCGACGCAGCTGCGGTTCGATGGCAAAAAGGGGGAATGTGGATCTCCATCATCGTTGATTGTGAGATGTCCATGTCCTCTGAAATAAGTAGCCTATGTGCTAGTTAATTTACCATATAATTCATAAGGAGATCGCACAGCGTATGTAATGACTTAATGGGAACGTATCTGTATGAACACTGCAATTATTGGGCCATCCATAAAAAAAAAGCGATCCATGAAAGCCTGCTATTGACTTTTCTAGTGGTTGGTGGCTGCTCTATGTCTGCTCAATCCTTCCTGTCTGAAAAGAGGCAGTCAGCTCCTTATCAGACAGCTGGATCAGCAGGGAGCCAATGAGCCTGGCCCTCGGGCTGCTCCATGCATCACACCAAGGACAGGGGTCACCGACGCTACTGGCAGTAATGCAACTCTTTGTTCCCGTGCCAACTGTGATAAAACACTAACGAAGAAGGGCACGGGGGACAGGTGTAATGGGTTCACCCACATGGGGAAAAGAAGATAAACTGAAGAAGAGAGTGGGAAGAGTGTGGCCGCTTGAATTTATTATACATTGTTTACTAAGCATCCGGGGTGGACTGGCCATCGGGAAAATTCCCGAACGGTCGATCCATTCCAGCCCAAATCAGCCGGTGGTGATGTTTTTTTAATATTTTTACATTTCTGAAGTCAATAGTTAGTTACTGTATTGGCCGTGGCCTCGCCTGGCCACAGGCCCTCGCAGCCAGCACAGAGCGCAATGCTGCACATCAGAAGGTGTCTCCAGGGTCATCAGATGCTCTTAACACCACAAAACTGTGAAAAGCAAAAAATATCACTTCTTGAGCACTTTCGGCTGCTCGCAAAAAAAAGGGGCCAATCCATCTCAAAGTCCTGAGCCGAGTTTCTGTCCCAGTACCTCCCTGCTGAGCAGGATAGAAAAATAGGGATCAGGGGTTCGGATAACCAGTGGGGGCCATTTTGCCGGGTGCCGGTATGTTTGAAAGACAACTTCTATTTTATTTGGTAAATTTTCTCCGGTCAAATTATCAGTGGTAGTGACAGATGTGTTTGTGCTTGGGGACAACGCTGTCCCATTAAAACTGTAGCAATGAGTGCTGACACCATGCAGCCATGCAGTGCCTTAAGACAGACAACGGTATAGTTTGTTCAGGCACATTTTCAGACACACAACTCCATGCCCTTAAACCTATGGGACACACGCTTTCACAAGGGCCCAGCAGTCTTCAATCACCGGTATTCCTTTACCACTGGCACGCCACTGTTTATGCCATTGGCTAGGAGACACATTGTTACGCAGAAACTTCACATGCCAGAAACTGAGCAGGTGCCGGTACGCCGATTCCCCAAAGACGGCCATATGTTTATGTCAACATCAGCTCCTCAAACACCGCAGAGGGGGACAGCTCGTCTTTTTCCCCGCGCCCTCCGCAGCGGTCCATTTTGTCCGCACGTTCATGTCTGCTCGTCTTCATTAGGAAGAGAACGAGAGCCATATGTCGCCCTGGCCCTCCGCCATCTCCATCATTTCTGCAGGTGCTCTTTGTGTTCTGGCGACGCGCTGCTAGCCTCGTGAGTGGTGGGAGACTGCTGGGTTTTTTGTTTACGCTGCCAGCGCAGCACAATGCTGTCAGGTAAACGGCACGGAAAACATACCACTGCCAGTCCCGCCCCGCGGCCCCCTCCTTAGCGCCTCATCGTTTAGGAGGAAGAGGAGGAGGAGGAGGCTGACATGGATTGCGCGGCCAGCGGGTCACGTCTTCATCCCATCTATTAGGCCCTGATCTGACACTGGGGCTGCACTCTGATCCTTCGTTCCCGCTCACATCACTGCCCCCAACCCCCCCAACTCTCCTTCCAAATCCCTAAATACTTGTGTTGCGCCCACCACCCCCCACTGGGACCGATGGCTGGGTGCAATGACTGGCCCCCGTGGCTGGATTATTGCCTGTATGTGACATTAGACTTTGTTTATTCCAGTCTATTTGCTTAACGCATGCAAATGTGGCTCTCGGCTCCCCTCGTGGGATGTGGCCCAGCACTCGGTGCAGCATAACAATTTGGAGGGCGACGCGTTGCCACTCCATGAAGGGCCTTCCCAAATTGTCCGCCCTCTCCTAGGTTAATATTATCGTTTGCCAGTTCATGTTCCTTTCGGGTCCCTCTGAACGTATCTCTTCTGTCTTGCCATTGAAAGCATGGCTGCCCCGGCTGTCTCAGTGTCTCTGTCCTCTTTAAGATTCCGTTCGTCTCTCGCTACTTGCCTTACGTTATTAGGGTGCTATCACTGCATAATGTGTTCCTAATTGCTTATGAGGTTGCCACTGGGTTGGAATACAGAGCGGGGGAGAGAGATCAAGCAGGCGGCTGTATTTCTTTCTTTCTTTCTTTTTTTTTTGTGGCCCGGGCTAAGCTGAGTTTCATCATCCATTACGGCTGATTAAGTCTGACGCTCTCTCTGTCGCACCCTGTCACTTTACCAGCCCCGCCAGCGCCAAAGATCAGTGCGGCAGGCTGCGTTGTCGGGGCCGTACGCAGGCCGACGGTCCCCGCCTTCCAACGAGCCCCGCTCAAAGAGGGACAGAGGGCGAGGTTACGCAAGAGCTGCTAGCCCTGCCAGGCGTTGCAGGTTAGACGCTTCAAAGCCCCCGCCCTACCAGCCCCCAGACCATCCCATTGACCCTCTGTGTTGTTTCCCGCCTGCAGAACGACGCGATGCGAGCGCGCTCGCCGGGCTGTCTCAGAAACGCCCCCGTCAAAGCACAGAAGAGAGAGGGCCTTTCAACATTACACACGCCTCTTTTTCTCCCCTGTCAACTTTCAAAAGGGCCATAATGTGCGCCACGTCAATCGCGGCGCATTCTTTATTCACAAAGCACGGGGGAGGATCAAAGATGCCACGCCAGAATGAGTCGACATCAAAGTGAAGCGCGACTCTCTGACATCCCCGCCCGACAGTCAGTCACTAATGCCGGGTACAAATGACTCGCCGGGTGCAGAGGCTTCTCAAAGATATCGCCTCAAAAGGGTATCATTTAATTAGCGACAGTTGGACATTTCTCTCCAGGAAAACATTAAACCACTTTGAGGAAAACTTTTCCTTGATATTTCATGCCGCACAGTGGATGCCCAAGAGTCTGTAGCACATACTTATTTTTTTTGCACATGTCATTTATGTTTAGGTTAAAAGTAAGCCGCACTCTTTAGTCCAGTAATTAACGACAGAGAAAAATGCATTCCCTCACAGCTACTGGGCTAGAAGTATAGTTAATCGATAAATGCCTCGCTCTACAACATACACATGGCGTTTTCTCTTGCTGGGAGTTCAGCTTGAATATCGATGTACCTTACGAAAACTGTGGCACGCTCCCTTAATAATTACTAGGGCCTCTGATCACCTTGGGGCTCTAGTGGGTTTTAGCATAGAAGGATATAGTCTCGAATCCTTGGGTGAATATTTTTCCTAACTTACCCTTCTACTGTGCCATGTGACCTCTCTCTCTCTCTCTCTCTCTCTCTCCCTCTCTCTCCCTCTCTCTCCCTCCTTCCCTCTTTCTCTCTCTCCGTGGAGCAATTTGCAGTCTGACCGCCCTGAGGGGAGGTGGCGAGCCATACCCCATTCCAGTCGCGCGTCCAATCCAGGTAGCGCCGCTGCCTTTCCCTTTTTTCCAATAATGGAAGTCGCTCCCGAAGACCTCCGCCTGGAGCCCCCGGCTCCACGTTGCACTGCCGTGATTATGATAATGCTTATGCATATTTCCCTCCCGTAGCCGAGTTATATATTTATATTTTGAAACCTCCGAGCGTTTGAAGGGCATTTGCGGTTTGCCCAAACCTATGGGCCCGTGTTGTTTTCTATCCTGTCCAAACAGAGAGGGAGGGCTCCCCCGTGGCGTGATCCTCACAGATGTGAAGTGGAGGATGAAGGGGAGCGAGCAGTCATTTTCATGCGTCTGCCACCGAGGAAAAGTCAAGGGGAAGGAGGAAGAGGAGGATGCGGGGGAGGAATAGAGAAACAGGAAAGTGCACCCGTGTGGGTGTGTGTGTGTGTGTGTGTGTGTGTGTGTGTGTGTGTGTGTGTGTGTGTGTGTGTGTGTGTGTGAGAGAGAGAGAGAGAGAGAGTTGTGCAAGCCAGGTGGATCTGTTCCCCCGGATGAAGGAGAGGAGATAAAGAAGGCAGGAGAGGTCAGGAATACCTTGTAGAATTTAAAGCACTGGTAATGAGGCTGGTGGCCGGTCCCTTGGCAAAGCAAAGCACAAGACAACCAAAGTAAATTGAGTCTTTTGAGAGATGTCACAGAGGCCGGCGTCTCAGCCCCTTGATGCAATTCCTAATATATTTCTGATGGTGTCTCATGAAACAGGTTTTCGTCCAAAATCCACGCACCTCAGAATGGCACTCTAGCACGGCCTCGTTCCCTAAGGCAACACCTGTTCTGCATGATAATAGGATGAAGGGGGGGGGAGGGGGTGGGGGGGGTAAAAAGTTGTTTCGACTGCGAGTGACTCAGTATGTGTCATCCAATTTGTGTTTATCCATCGGAACTGCCGCCGGAGGAGTTTATTTAAAGTCTACCTTGTCCTGTAAATACCTTCAAATATGGTACATTCAGTGGAGCATGTTCGCATTCCACACATCAATGCCTCTCTGCAAATGATGAAGCCCAACATGGAGATAGACAACAGACTCCAACCCCCCCACCACTGGCTGTCAGCAGACTGTCTGGTTCACTGGGCCTGCATGGGGTCATCATAGGTGTGCATCTGACACCTACCGGTCATAAATAACATGATGAGGCCTAAACCCCCACTAGAGAGAGTCCCTGACTGCATAGATCCTGGCTACACACACACACACACACACACACACACACACACACACACACACACACACACACACACACACACACACACACAACGGCCCTGCTTCCACCCTTGTGGGAGCTCCTTGTCAGCTGGTCGATGGATGTCTCTACTCTGCTCCTGATTGGCCGGTCCGTGTGTAGTGAGTTAAAAGCCGAAGCCATCAATCAGCCACCTGCTAACTCTTCGCGATGACAAGGGCTGGCGGTCCGCGCGGAACAATGGAACTCTCTCCCCCGCTTGTCCAGCACGGCCACGAACACGGCACTCTGGTCCTGACCTCCGGCCTCCTAACGATGATCAGGCTAGAGCTCACGACCAAGTCCCCCCGAGAAAAAAAGCAAACCCAAACTCGACACCTGGCCACAATCCTCAGCCCCATGATTAGGTCGACCAGAATATAAAAAGGGTAGGAACAACGGCTGAAATAAACGTTTTATTAGACTTTCCCCTGTGATTACTTTGTGTCGTTGGGCATCGACATCGCCAAATGTCATTTCACTTGTGGGCCTTGCCCCTTTCATTACCAGATTAAAAGCCACAGAGTAATTGGGAATTAGAGATTAGTCAAAGGAGAGTTGGCTGTTGTGTCTTGCCAAAATGGGGTCTAAATCACTCAAGCCATGCACCCCCTCCCCCCATTTCACTGGTGTTATTATGACAGCTCGTAATTTCTTGGAGGGAGAAGAATACTGTAGCCTGCTAGTTCTTTTTGGGGTCTTTCTAATGGCTTTTGACAGAAGCAGGGCTCCATTTAACTGCCTCCTACATTGACGTGCAATTTAGTTTTTGCTAATTATAGGGTGCGGCAGTCATAAATTACTCTCTCGCTCTCTCTGTCTTTCTCTCTGTGTGTGCGTGCGTATGTGTGTGTCTCTCTCTCTTTCTCTCTCTGCTTTTTGCTCTTTTCTCTTCTCCCCCTGTCCCTCCCATGCAAGCACAACCTAGCGCGGCCACTGATTCTCCCCTTTCACTTTTAATGTCAAGCACAATGAGCTGTTACAGGCTGGCACAATCAGTGGAGAGAGACAGTGAGAGAGAGAGAGAGAGAGAGAGAGAGAGAGAGAGAGAGAGAGAGAG
>JAVQJS010016346.1:0-14861 GCA_036024795.1 Galaxias rostratus | reverse complement strand
CACACACACACACACACACACACACACACACACACACACACACACACACACACACACACACACACACACACACACACACACACACACACACATTCATTATCTTATCAACCTTGTGTTTTTTCCCTGTAAAGCGACCTTGGGTTTAAGAAAGGCGCCTTATAAATTAAAGTTGTTATTATTATTATTATTATCATTATCATTAATAAAACACACACACACATACACACAGCAACTCATATTTATAACCGCTTTCCATCTGTGCACTTTGTACACTACATACCTGACCGCCATAGTGACTTGTCGTGTTTCTGACTCCCTGTGTGTGTTGCAGAGCCCGTTTCTGGACCTAGGGTGACGGTTTTGGCCCATGAGGCACGGAGAATTCAGATCCAATGGGAGGACCTGCCCATAAACCAGCGAAGGGGCTTCATCACTAACTACACTATCTACATCAAAAGGCTCAACTCTGGCACCAACCCCAAAGTCCAGTCACGTGAGAACACGCACTAGCAAGCATCTTTAGAATCCCAGTTCTCATTTGTGTGCAAATGATTGCATGCAGTATGTATAGCGTGTTATGTGTGTTACCATGAGGGCACCTTACTTCGGTCACATGTTGTGTGTGTGGTTGTGTGTGACATTCCAAATACAAGTGAGAATGCTGCAACAGTGTAGGAGTGCGTGAGAAGAGTAGTATGCAAATGTTCTTGCAGCTTTTTTCTTCTTCACCTCAATCTTACGTAATGGAAATAATGTACATGTTAGCTCTTTGCTACTCCTAATCCAAAAACCCACAGAGTAGAGAAGGGCTTTCCAGTGACTGTTGACTTAACCAGAGATCCCCTTTGTAACTGTAACCTTGTCTAATATCCAAACTGCAAAGGGCAACTTGTTTTCTGTTAACGAGATGCTGATGAGCTGGTGTCAACTTATTTGATTGTTTTGTTGCTTCAGTGCTAAATTAAGATGCTAAATAATAATGCATTTTATTTATGCGTTATATTTACTGAAAGGAATATTTCGCCCCTCTCGTCATGAGGCGGAACACTTTTTCTGATTCTGCGAACTATTCTAGTACTCACTGTGACCACTTAATAGGAAGTGAGCAGTGCATCAACCTGAGCAACTGTTTTTAGCTCCACTGCTGAAGTTAAAGTGGTCTGTTGTGTTAGCCACCACGTTTCACAAACGTTTTTCACTTCCCAAGTCACGTTCTGCTCAATAGCTTAGACCGTACTTTATGTTCTTTTTAAAACATATATTTTTCTCGAGGTTTTCTTCAAGCACTCTTACATGGTCAAACACCTCATGAACATGCAGCTGTCGGCATGGATGGATGACTTTATTTGAGTAAAGCTTCCCTGTGTCCTCAGTGACTTTGCCTGCCTCTGGTCCCAGGCAGAGATGGCTGGATTGTCCTGAGGGCCCACTGGCTCTCTGGCTCTCTGCCTCCACCTCGGCTGGAGAGGGGCCCAAGGGGAACCTGGTGTCCTCCCGGTCGGCCGGTCCACCAGGTCAGTCGGTGTCAGTCAGAGTACACTATTACAGCTGCACCACCATATCCAACCACCCCTGCAATACCTGTCCTTCAGATATCAATGTGACGGCTTAGTGTTTTCTCACTAAGTATTTTACAAGTATTGTACAAGTATTTTACACTTGCCTCAAGCCCTTGTTATTTCCAACTCACAGCTTCAGATTATGCAGCGTGGCCTTCTCTCTGCTAACTCTCACACCAAACTGTAGATGTGTGTGCAAATAAATATCTGAAGTTGGAATGCACACTATTAAGGTTGTGCATGCTATGAGTGGATCTAAATTAATTATAGAATAAAACAATTTTATAAAATGATTTTTCTCTCCATGGCATCTCCTAGTCAAGATGATAGCAGGACTTGCCCCCATAGCTGCCATCCTCATATTAATATTCGCAAACCTGGTAGGTTGGAGATGTGTGAGGGAAAGGTAATACACTCTTTTACCTTTGCGACAATCATACATTGTATAAATATTCACTATATTCTATATATATTGTATTATTTCTTATTATTAGGTTGTGGTTTCCAAACAGTCCATTTATGGTCCCATACAAAGTACTACTTAACTAAACATGATCTTTTTTTAAATGTTTTCTCAATGCAGGATCAAACTCTTGTGTGTTGCCTTGGGTCCTGGCTGGTTAAGTGATGACGTACCAAGACCAGGAAACAGTAACGCCATGCTTTTACTGAAGGTAACACTCAAGACCTTCTGAAATAAGATGCTTCAGTTTGGTACTTTTAGTTTGGTACTTTTAGTTTGGTAATTTTAGTTTGGTACTTTTAGAAGACATTGTGAAAAACACAACAACAACAACAACAAGTGGGTGTTGATTCTCAAAGGAAGAGAAACACTTTGCACTACCCGAATTAGTCACCTTTTTATTTATCTTTTGTCATCACGTTTCAACGCCATAAATAACTAACACACTCAAAAGCCCTGCTAACAGATCAGGGTGAAACAGGAAATTGACCCATTGCTAACATGTGGCAAGGTAGATGTGCTTTTTAAACCAACACTTTCATTAGCCAGTTTTTAACTGGCGCCTTATACTTTTTGCATTCAGCATTTTTACTAGTCGTGTCATTTGTTTTTGTCTTTGTCCACAGCAGAAAATGCTGGCTGCAGACCTCGCCATGTTGTCCACACCGAGTGACCCCCCTATGACCACTATCGAGGAGTTAGAGGACCTTCTTTATCCCATCGTCCACCATCAAACACCCAAAGATGAGCCCACACCCAGAGCAACGTCCGAGCCGGATCCCGCGGACTCTCCTCTGGATTGCGGCTACAAACCTCAGACTGCCTGCACGATTGCAGCGTCGTTACAGGAGCAAGACGCTGATAACGAACCAAAGAAGAGACAGCAAGGGGATGAATGGTGTGCTAAAGGAGGCGGACCTTTATCAGACAACTCCGGAGGATTGCTAGGAGTCTGGCGCCATGGTGGACAGGAGGATCTATCGGGGTCCTCTCCTGACCTGACTCTGGGCTTGATGGACGGGTTTCTCCCCTCCAGTGCTTCCCTGATGGCAAGCATCTCGTTTGGGAATCAGTGGCATGGGGGAAAGGGTGCTGAGTGTGAGTTTGAAAATAACTCTCTGGACTTGAGACAGCAAGGTCAAACACTGCTTGATGGTATTTGACCAGTGGATTTTAGCATCTGGCCTTGGCACAATCCACGCTGTAGATGAGTGTGAGTCAGAAAGACTAAGTGTGCGTTTGTGTGTGTGTGTGTGTGTGTGTGGGTGTGTGTGTGTGTGTGTGTAAGAAAGAAAGAGACAGACAGAGAGAGAGAGGGAGGTTTTTACCAGATTTCATGCATGTTTTTACCAGATTTCATGAGGAGTAATATAAGATATTTGTCTACAATTAAAACGTTTTTGTTGTTGATGCCCTTTAAAAAGTGAATAGAAAAGGTTGTATTGAATGTATTGATGCATATTCATGTAACAATGAGTATGCCACTTAAATGATCAATCCATACAAATGTTGCCTTTATGCTCCAACGCACTGTGGCATGCTTTCATAAACACATGGGTTTCTGTTGTTTTGCCACGTGTAAAACCTGCATAAAGGTTTTTTTAAGCTATATTTAACAACCGCAGTCACAAAACATAGCGTATACTTGATCGCTAGTCAGTTAAGACTTTCACTATGGTTCAAATACACGTTGAAAATCAACTTTTGGTCGCCCTGAAACCAAGACCATCTGCTGTCGACTTCCTGAGAACATTTTAGCTTCCACTTAAAGATGTTAATCTATATTTTGGTCGATCTTTGAGTATGTGTGTGTGTAGGGTGGAGGGGGGGCTATTAAAAGCTCTAGTTTAAAAGTTCTATGATGGGGGATGAGTGTGTTAGAGAGAAAGAGGAGAACGGAAGAATGAGATACAGAAAAGAGAGTACCGGGAGTGTTGAGGGTGTAAAATGTGTGGTTATTTGAGCAATTTAATTCGTCCCTCAAACTAGACATTACCAAGTGGTGCGGTAACAATGGGTAGGAATGTTGCATGTTTTGTTTGCAACACAGGTGGACGCAGTTTTTTTTTTTTTTTTTTGTAATTGGGAAAATCACCATGTATGACATTCTACGAAACGTTAAAAAAACATGCGCGCGCATCTATAGTGACTCCACACCAGCTAGTGATAAACTGTGATGGACACTGAACAGAATTAGAGACACCCGAACGCATAGAGATCGACAACTGTTTTAGGTAGCATATGTCTGTGCCCAACTCCTCGGACTTTATCAAATTTGAGAGTTGATTATGTCATGAGCGGGAGCACTTTCAATCGGGAAATTGTTCGATTTCCAAAGTACATTGAGGTTTTATAGTGTGGGGGCTATCTACATCAGTCTACTAATGGAATAGATCAAGTGTCCATGCTGCTAAATAAATCTGTCTGGTAAATCTGGCGTCATGGACTTAAAACAAGGAAAATCAAAAGGTTAACTGGATCATCAAGAACCATGACTCGGGTTGCGCACACCTGGCCAGTCCTAACGGCCATTAGTCTGCTGGCTATGGATTACACTATTGGTAAGTTTATGTGCCTTACTTACAGTGCCATACCCTATTTTAAATGTTTCAATGACATTTGATGGAGTCCAGAATAAGTAACCAATCTACTGCTTGCTCAGCCGACAGGCCGTGCGTTGCGTTCTCCACTGCTAGAAGCTATGTGCAACTTGGTTCCAGTTTCCAGGTGTACTGCACCTTCCATGTTCCTGACCGTCAATGTAGGAGGAAGCACATGTGTTTGAATATGAAGGAACAGTCCTTTGGAGAACACAATTCTACCACGATATATCTTAACGTGACAAAGATCGAGCAGAACAGAACATACAGTTGCAGTTGTAAAACGTGCCCAGAAGCCCCGGATCCTTGTGGGCTAGATGTATTCACCGGGTGTAAGTATGACACTGTCTACTATTGTCTTTGTGAAATCAGCGACATAAATAATGTAATTACACATTGCCTAAAACGTACATATATATTTCCTATAGTTCTACATGTGAGTGGATGTAATTTAAAATCACGTAATCAAAAGCAACAATTCCAGTTGCATCCCAAAAATGACATTATAGATAAACTGCTACTCTTGTAGATTGCTGTACATGTGAACTCTTTGAGGAGGCTGTGAACGTGTTTTACTGTTGAAACCATCATGATGTTTCTGACACAGAGGAACATACAACACAAAATAATATGTAACTTTACAGGATACTGATTACATTAAGTGCCTGAATTACAGAGCTCTTAATTGAAAAATCTCTCTGCCTGATTGTAACAATATATAAATTTAAATGGACCCATGGCATTGACAATTGGATTGAGGTCATTCCCTTGAATGCTAATTTGCATATTGATCATATATATTCTCTTGAATATATTGATATATATAATCCCTTGTTTTCCATTTACAGATGTTCACATGGAATAAGTGTTTGTATATGCAGTTACTCTACTAAGTAGTCTGAAAACCCTAAATTTATAATGAGTGTTCTTCAAACCAACTGATCCTTATAGACCCACCTGGTATTCCCAAAAATCTAACCTGCGTCCAGAAAGGAGAACTAGGACCTGTCATATGCAGTTGGGAAAGAGGAAGAGAGACTTATCTTGGGACCATTTCAAAGCTTTGGTGAGTTAGAGTGAGAAAGGGAAATTTCAAGAAGAATGTGAGTTCAGGATCTATCTGGTCAGTCATCCTGGCAGTCACACCTTAGGCAACAGTTGAAAACCACGAGCAGGGACTCATTCTGGTGGATGCAATGAGGTTATGATCAATATTAAAGCAGTGGGTTCGTCCATGAAAATAAAAACATTGTGTGTATTTACAGGGTGAGAATTGTGTCGAATGAGAGCACCGCTGGGCCCAGGTCCTACAGAGCCTCCGGCACTGAGTGGCTCTGGGCGGAGTTCAAAGTGCCCAGCTCGGTTCCGTCTCTGTTCTCCGTGTGGGTACAGGCAACTAACAAACTGGGTTCCACCAACTCCACCGCCATTCACTTAACCCTCAATGATATCGGTAGGCAACAACAAGAGACTTGGACTTGGTACACAACTCACGTTGCGGATGGGCTTTTTCATACCCATAGTCAAAAAAACTTGCTGGATTTCTTAACTGTCCTATGTAATTGGGGTATTCAGTTGATGTATGATTTGTTCATTTTCAATCGTTGTAATGGCTGTCACAGTTGAATTCACCATCATTTTGTTCCACAGAGGGTTATTAGCGTACCTTGCTGACGTGTGCCTGCCTGATGTATGAGCAATATTTCTAACCACTGTTTTCCAGTGAAATGCTACCCGCTCTTTCATATTTCACGCTTCCAGCGTCATCCTTTACAAATCCTTGCCAATACTGTGCTATTATATGTCTGAGAGAATTGCATCTGCCCTATTACATTGACTGATTATTCAGTATTAATGTTTTTCACACTTATGTCTAGGCTGATAAGTGCTTCTCTTGAATTATATCAAATTACACTGAACTATCATTAGTCATAGAGGAAATTGGTGAAGGAAGTGTATTACTACGTACCTCAGACCTTGCGTAAATTAACCACTGCCATTGGCCTTGCCAAAATGTTGTTGACAGTGATGCCCCTGGTCCCTGAACTGACCCAGGCCGAGTGCTCTTCCAGGCACTGCGATATCAGAGTGAAAGTGGCCAACAGAACCCAGCTTCTGGAGGTCCAGTATTTAACAGACCAGGAGGCATGGACGACTTGGCCTTACACAGTAAGCGTCGGACTTTGTCTTGTAACATCGGGATCAGTCCATGTTACTCTTAACATATCCACCTTTACACTGTTGCAAGACTGATAGGATGCCATGAATGCAAATCTGTTGCTCACAGTTAGCCTTGACACTTGCATCAGAGTCTTTCAGATGACTAATGTGTATTATTCAGAATATACAAAACCAAGCATTACTGGTAGTATTATTCAGATGTTTATACAAAATATGCTACCCATTTCATACATACATATGTTTTGAATGACTCTTTCAGGACTTGAAGAAAGGACCAGAATGCAATCAATCCGTCCTGTTTCTGGAACCCTACAAATTCTATAATTTCAGAGCCAGGACTAAGTTCAGGACTGGTAGGTGGAGTGAGTGGAGCAGAAATATATCCAACTGGACCAAAGAGGAAGGTGAGCTGTGCAAATATTATTTAACAGCAACTTGTTCAGAGAGCCATTTAAATGTTTTATGTAATTCAAATCACCTTTCACACAAGCTTCTTCTATTATATTCTATTATAGATGAGAGAGATGTTTATTCTATTTTATTCTATTATATAAAGGCACATGTCTCTTGAACAACTACTGGCTCCACAACTGGGCAAATGACACTATGCAATTACTACTACCCTTATGAGTTTCCTGCGATCTCAGTTTAAGTTGTTATCAAGTCACCCATCAACGTTAGCTTGCTTGTTATGTCACCCACTGGAAGTTCACTAATGTGTTGTGGGTCAAATAAACACACCACACAGATTTTAAGATTTTAAGTTATGAGTTAATAAAGAGTTTTCAGTGGCATGCAAAAAGGCAAATATAGAGAGACTTATTCAAGTGGTAAAAAAAAACAAGACAGTATGATGCAGTCCCTTTAAAGAACAGTTTTCATAAAATCCAGATGGTGCAACAATATACGTCTCTCTTTTCTTAAATATCTTTGAAGAGTGTGGCTTGTAAGCAGCACTAATAGCATGTTAGGTTAAGATTTTAGAAGTAGCCCACCACCGTGGAACACTGAAACAGGAAGTGACTTGACCGTGAAACAGTGTAATTGTTCAGATAATACTTTAATATATACCTAGTTCTGTAGTGCTTTACTTCTGGATTCTTTGAAAATATATGTATATATATTTCTTTACATATTCTCAGAACTAACAGCAGTGCCATGTCTCACTCCGACAAAGTGTCAAAATAGATTGTCTGTTTTTGTGAGAAGAGTCATACACAGAACATTATAGTGAGGGAAAGACACTGACAGCACCTCAATGCTAACTGATGATTCACACAAGTCGATGTCAGCCTCTCTAACATCTGTGGCTTTGTATGTGAGGCTCTATGTGTGCACTCTACCAAAAAAAGTTCCCCCTACCCACTTCCTGTAAAAGGCGATGCAGAAGAAAGTTGTTCAATTAAAGAAAACATTTACCTTTTATTCATCAAAAGACAAAGCATTTGTAATGTGATTGAGATGTTACAAAGAACCACTATTGTCGTCCAAGCTGTTGCCTGTTCATGCATTGGCTAATATTAGAAAAAGTCTAGAAACTATAAAAGCGAAAAAAATAAATGTGGCCTGAGATCCTGGAGAAAATCGTTTTCTTATTTTTCTCCTTTTCTTAATCTTTTTTTTTTTACTTCTCTTAATCACTAGTTAGTCGATACATCACATGGGGTTTTGACGCTGTATTTGAAGGATTGCTTTATGTAAGAATAATTCAATTGGCTGGATTTGTGATCAAACCCATCATGTTTTTGTGCAGTGCCAGCCAAAGCCCTGGATGTGTGGCAAACAAATGCAGGCACCACATCGAACATCACTCTACACTGGAAGGTGAGCTTTGAGTAGCTGCACTCGGTTAAGCAACTATATTTTCATTTCAGCATCTTAGGAGTCAAATGTAGACCTTGGCATACATACACATGTACATACAAAAAATCTATATCTATACCTCTACCAAGATCTTTTTTAAAAGATAAATAATTTTTTTCCTTAATTTCTCTCAGGTTGTTGACGCACATGCACAACCACTTTTTTTTTTTTTGCAATAGTTGCAGCCTGTAGCCAGGACATTTTGCTAGTAAACAAACAGAAGGTCACATTATGACCACAACCCCCACCCTTACCTCTCTCTTCCTTCAACCACATGTGTGAGGTGTTAGTTGAGTCTGAAACCTGGACCAGACAAGAATCGGTTTCGGTTTACAAGAAACAGATGCGCTTAACATAATGGATTTCGAAGGCCCTCCTCTGTCACATAGCCCAATTGGGAAGCTCCTTGCAGAAGACCAGCATTCCGTTCCTTGGTCTTTACGCGTTACTTAAGGGAATGTTGTCCCATTATGTACCCGTAATACATAGCAACAGACCCCAAAGCTATTTGGAACCAGAGTGGCAATATCACATCATCATTTTAGTGGCTTCTCTGATTCCAGAAGCTGAACGATTCTGAAGCCAGAGGGAAGATCCTGCAGTATGAAGTAGAGGTGAGGAACCCTGTGACAGGGATGACCTCCAGTATTAACACCTCAGCCAATCACCTAACCGAGCAGTTCTGTTCCGATTGTGAAGTGAAAGTCTACGCTTGGAACTCTAAGGGGCGGTCACCGTCGGACAGAGTGGCATTAATCTACAGGACAGGTATCACCATTTATTCCTTTGCGGTTTCACCTCGACAGTACAGCTCAATTGAATTCGATTTCAATGTGTTTACCATTAGTGTGCGCCGATATTTCTCCCCCGCCTCTCGGTAAGATTCATTTGAGAATGTTCATCAGTAGCTTATCTTCTTTGTATGATCTGACCATTTCAATTCGTTCGTTCTCTTTGCCAAGTCACAGTTCCTAGTGTTCTGCTTTCACAGATCAGCCTGCGCCTCGGAGTGTGTCCTGTCAAGTGCTAAACAATCACAGTGCTGCCATCTCCTGGCGGGAGCCCATCGAGGAGGTCCTTGGGTATGTGGTGGAGTGGTACACTGCAGGAAGGCAGGATGGACATCTTAGCTGGCAGAAAGTGGGGCCTAAGGAGAGGAACATGGTCAATATAGGTACATATGATGTTTACAGATACAGATGTGTTTTCACTGTCAGTTTTGAAAATGATCGTGTTATCTTGCGAAGGACACAACCTTCGTTTCAGGCTTTTTTTGTCTCCCTTGATTGGCTTGGCTGGTGCAATTTTCTCCGTTAACCTTCAGATTCATGCTCTCAAAATGTGTTGCCATACTCCCTGCCCCATGATCCCTTTACTGCCTTCAAATCTGTTTTTCTCAATATTTGCCACAGACAATATGAAACCCTATGACTGCTACGAGGGAGCAGTCTATGCTTTGTATAAGGGGGGAGTGGGCAGGACAAAGTTTTTGACTGCCACCTGGGAGTCAGGTAAGACCGCTTTGGAGTACCTACAGCCTCAGTTACAATAGTTCTACATGTACACATAGCAGAAAATATTTACAATTAGAGACCAACGTTGTGTTATTGTTACATTATTATTGTAGGGCCTTTCTACAAAAAACATATCCATGTAGTTTTCATTTTACCTGTGCTCGCAGTGCCAAGGCGCGGTCCGGTTTTTGAGAAGATGGTGGAGGGAGATAAAGTGACTGTGAGCTGGAAGGAGGTGCCACAGGAACTCCGCAGGGGCTGTGTCATCGGCTACACAGTACATTTGAAACAAGGAGAGAATTCCGAAGCCTGTGCGTACAGAAAATAACTTCACCTTTATCAAACACTTAATAACACAACAAATATTTTTTGTACTGTGGCTAAATCTATCCAGTGTCAATGTGACATAGGGGCAAGCTTTGGTTCTATGTTCTTTCATGAGAATGGTTCATTTACGTAGTCAAATCTAAAATGGAAACGTCGCCTGTCCGTACCCATGAATAAGGAATGGCCCACTGTTTCAGACAACTGCTCATCTTCAGCGAGAACGTTCAGCACCAAGCTGACCCCATCGGACGGAAAACCGTACAAACTGTGGATGACAGCCTGGACTGCTAAAGGGGAGAGTCCATCACGAGACGGAGTCCCCATCAATCTACGTGCGTTACAACTTTTCTTTGGCGATTTCTGTTGATTGGACTTATGATTATTTGTTTTTTACATTTGTTTGAAATCATGAATTCTGTTGCGTATGTGGTTGTAAAGGCCTTCTTACACAATCAAGTTTGTGATCTACCTTTGGAAATGATTTAGGAACTTTTCCTGTCTCTACTTCAGAGGAGGGTAAATCCATCCTTTTAGCAGTGTGGCTCACCATCATAGCGTTTTTCTGCGTCATCATTCTGTATCTACTCATCTCTACTTTGTGCCAGAACTCCGCTGTACACCACAAGTAAGTAGCAAAGGACGTATGCCCCTTTGTGCTGTTCTACTGAACACATTAAGCAAGTCAATGCAAGCAGAAGTCAGTTCTGTTCTGAACCACAAGAGCCAGAGAAAATGAATCTGTGTAGACCAAAGCACATTTTATTAAAATTATAAACAAACTGACAGCAGCAGTGTCTGATCAGATTTTCTCTCTGGATTTTCATATAAATATGCAATTATCACCTTGACAAAATTTTCCTAAGGAATCACACCACCAATTATCAATCTATTTTCTATAATACTGGTGAAAGCTAAATTAATAATCATACTTTTAATAACTCAAATACATCTTTAGCCCAAATGTTTGCAAACACAGCACGTTTATGTGACGACCTGCATTAAAGGTGTATGCCCCTTATTCTGCTTTACTCTTCCAAAATTCATCATAAAACATTTTTACCAGGTTTCGTTTGGTAAGCCAAACGTCTTTGTTAATGAATTCCTAAAGAATTGGATGGTAAATGGACGAAACCCTATAATATATACAGTATGTTGCTAAAACCATGTCAACTATTTTCCTTTCCGTCATCTAGATGTTTGACTATTGTACCAGATCCTGCTAACAGCAAATGGGCACAGGAATGTGACAGTGAGAAGGTATGTATAGCCTCCTAGTTCCAACAACCCCACTTTGTCTGACGATCCTAATAGGACTGCATAATCCGACATGATGCATTGATTGACAGGTCATTCTGTCTCCAACAGGGTAAATTATGTCTGAGGTTCCATCTTACCGAATTGAGTTGGATAGAAGACGAGCCAGACACAACAGACGTGCAGGAGGTCGAGAAAGAAAGCTGGACGTCTGGAAGCGTCGCTCCTACAGCAGACCCCACTGACGACACCGACCTTCAGCCCGGTCCAAGTCCCGTGACATCCCCGGTCCCAACACTTTCCCCTCAGAGCTCCTACTTAAAGAGCTTCTCTCTGGAGTCGGACTCTTCCGAGATAACACAAGGTTCCCAGGACACAGACACCACCGTAGACTATATCTCAACATACGGGTCAGGACAAGTTATAGAGGAAGATCTAAAGAACGACTTCCTGGATGGTACAGGTTTTCTTCCCAATGTCTTGATGGAATCCCTGCCACCTTCAGAAGGAAAACTCACCCTGGACAGTGTCATGATTGACTGCAGTGGCTTTGAAAACGGTTTATGAAGCCGGACGAAATGAACTTGCTGACTCGATTTTAGTTTGTTAGGACACATTGGTGTCCTATTGTGTATTGATGTCCTACTTGTAATTAACTTATTCCTGAAATATTCTATGGCATCCAACCAGTTGAAATGTAATTTGAGGAATGCCAGAAGTATGAGGAAATGTTATCTCCGGTACATTTTTTCCCCCACTACAAATAAAAACATCCATAAAGTTTGTTTCTTTCTCTTAGAAATAGTGGTACGTTCAACACGCATCAGGGTGGCAGCTGAAAGAATGCATTAATTGTTCTTCACACCCTGAGTATACATATTACATATTGTACATTCACACAAGTCCCCCTGGTCTGGTATCTTTATGATGGAAGCTGATACGCATGTTTTTTTAAAGCTTTCATTCCTACCAGCCCAAACAGCGTTGCCTTCAGACTACATTAAATATTGAGATTCTTCACATTTGTCTCACATGAAAGTTTTATTATAGCTGTTTGTGATGTGGTGCAAACACTCTTTCATGTGAATGCACTCATAGCCAAATTCAGTGAACCTTGGTTGATTACCAATTTGATAACCACTACCGACACACCCCATATTGACACGACTGTGGTTGTGAGGGTTTCTTAACCCAGATCACAAAAGGATATGCTGGGTAGGCTGAACTTGCTTCATGCAAGGTATAAGCACAAAAACAAAGTCAAAATGCAAAACTGAATCGACCATCTTTATTCATCGACAGAGGCCTAAAATAGCAGGGTTAGAATTCACACATTGTAGAGCGAGCGGTAGGTCATTCCACATTAAGAACTGTATTTCTTTCAGAGCAATTATGCAGTGGCGCTGCTGTAGATGCCAAAGGGAAAGTCACAATGAAGAATCATCTATCAGCAGAGAGCAGGACTGTAGGGCATAGGATTGTGCTCTCACATTGTTCTCATTACACTGGAGTGGAGTGTGTAACGACTACTTGGAAATTGATGAATGGCTTTAAAATGACAACAGGTGCATCTTGTAGTGGTCGATTCCCTGTGCCCCCTTTCAACCGATAGGTCAAACCTGACATTTTGCTCTTGCATCTGATTTCTGACCAGAATAGTGAGACACAGGACATGAACACCGGCAACTACGAGATGCACCCCAAACGCAATTAAAAACACAGCACAACTTTCTAAATGAATCCACTTGAAATGAATGAATCACGTCTGACAGGATTGTTTTAAATAATGTAGTTATTCAACCTGCAGTCACTTCGAGGATGCTTTGAAAACACTTCTGTACAAAATATCAAATTTTGAATTATGAGGTCATTTGTAGGTACACACAATATCAAAGATCGGGGGGATATCCCAACTGCACCGTCAGAAATAATACCATCTCACTGAAGATATCTTGAAATAGTAAAATCTATAGGCCTAATAAAAAAAACAAGACAAATAAACAAAATAAAACCCAGACCATGCTATCTTTTTTTAAATCCCGTTAAGTGAAGCAGTAACATCGAGAACGAAAGCTTGAGCTTCGTCCCCCCAGAGCTTGGTTTGAAGAAAGGAACAACAAATCGACCTATGGGGGGACTACAAGCTAAAGAATACCCTTCTCATACCTATTAGGAAATGCATATTTTCAAGTTGCAATACAAAAAAATATCCACGAGGAAAGCATAATCTCTGAAAAAAATACTGTACGAAAACATCCCTGCTACTTTGTTTCTAAGTACAAAACCTCTACCAATTTGCTCCAGAGTGGCAAGAAGTCTTTTTTTCATTTTTTGTGTTCTTTTTTTATTTTTATCCTCTTCTTTTGTTTGTTTTTTGTTTTAAATGGGTTAAAATTCAGTCCTCAAGAGTTGAGTCATAGTAATGAGTCTTCTCCATCAATTCACCTCTGCTGAAGGATCCAGAAACATGCAAGCCTCGTGGTGGAGGTGCGTAGGGGCTCCTGCAGGCCGGAGGAGCGACAGCCAGGCTCAGGCCAGGGCTGGGAAGGCCTCTGGGTCATCCACGTTGGGCACGGACACACCGCTCGGCTGGGGAATCGGGGGACACATTTGAAAACCTGAAGAGTAGCATGTTTGCAGCACATTCCAAGGTTCAAAACTTTGTATCCCTATCCAAACTAGTCACATTTGGACTCTGAGAAGGTCACCAACCAAAGAAAACAGGATTGGGATACCTTTCATATCCAAATTCAAGATTTGATCAGGATTCAAAAAAGGCTATTTTAAACAAAAACATGGGATTGGGATCAGATTGATCTAAACACATCTGGACTACACCGATCCCACATGAGGTGTGGATTTCTAGTGGATTACCAGCGTAATTTGCAATTAATAATTAAACATTTGCAAATATAAATAAGAAGTTATTTAAAGTATGTAAACTGAAATACAACATTTGTGGCCTTTATTGTCTTGCATATCGCTCTGAGAGTGCCTTTGAATAAAGACAATCTGTACTTGTTGTTGTTAATCTATTGGATTAATACTTTTTCATTACAAACCCAGTATGATGTAAGCAGGTGTTTTGTGCATGGTAAAT
>JAVQJS010016339.1:0-12256 GCA_036024795.1 Galaxias rostratus | reverse complement strand
TCACTCACACACACACACACACATACACACTGACAAAAATGGCAGTGCAGACTTTATAGTCTAAACCAGAATGTATTTCAATCAAAGAAATGCATAAAGGATACTGCACTTTAAAAGTTGAGGTAAGGAGGACAATTTGTTGCGTTGTCTATCAACAAGTTAGTGCCTGGTCTTGCAGATAAAAAAACATACCCTTGTACTCTTTCGGCCTGGCTTGGCCTGAGCCATGCTGTGGATACAAATGTGATTTTGGTGTCCCCACCACAGGAGGTGAAGAGACATGAAGCTTAAAGGCTTTCAGCACAGGAGCCAGGCAGTTCACTAACACATGACCACAGACAGTGGAAGTGAAGAAGTTGTCTACCTCGAGATAACAAGTGGGATACCCATATGGAGAATAAATTAAACATTAGGTGTAATTTTCCATGTTATACATTTGTCAAAGTATGTATGTTATACATACATACTTTGACACATTTTCTACCCAATCCATAGTTTGCTCTGCCAAACAACTTATTTCAAATGGTTTCCAATTAGCCTATACACCACTATTACACAACTGTTATTAGTTTTAAATGTATTCCTGTTTTAACTAATTTGACCTAACATTGGACAAGATTGTGGTGAATCGGAAAGGCCCCTGCCTTTAGGATTCACACGTTTTGTTCTATACTTTTGGTCATGTTCATCCATTGACTTGAATGCAAGCTGAATGCGGTGCTCCCCTCACCTGAGATAGTGACCAAAGCAAAAAAGTTTGACTAAGTCACAATTAATATTGAATTGGTTCCTATCAAATTCACTGAGGTGTCTAAGAACCCATTATACAATTTTACATTTACAATGTTTATTTAATTTCAGTACAAATCTTTGTGCAATAACTGTATTTAGAAGTATCCAGTTTCCGTAGCATGTTGTGGAATACTTATTCAACATATGCCATCAGAAATCAAGTTAATACAAACCAAATTCAGTTTCTGGTGGTACTAATCTCGGGCCATACGTAATTCCAGTTCCATTGTCAAATATGTTCAATACCAAAATAAATCCATGCACATCTTTTTTCCAAAAGTTCTCCGTTAATTATATTTGTCTCCATGAGTAATCCCCACTATTGGAGCTGGTTTGATAGGGTGAAAGATAGAGGGAAATTGATCCGCTTACGTTACCACTGAGGGTGTCTGGACTAAATTGTACAATGACAGTAGTTTGGGTCATTCCTATTTGTCCAGGGTACATTAACGTCTTTGCTGACTTGGCCTAGTCTGTCGAAGAAGAATATACGGGCCAGCACTTTGTCTTGCTCCATTTTCTATGTGCTTCATAATACAGTTTCTGCAACACAATGTGCAAAGAAAAGCACAAGCATCACATCAGATAATTATTAATGAAAACTACATCGCTAAAATGTAGGCCACACGTTATTTTTATTTTGTGCACACTTTACACTAAGGCGTATCTTTCATTTAAGTGGTGTAGATAACCAGTAACATTGACAAATAAAGTTCTGACCATAAGGCTAATCAGTTAAGGTTGAAAAACATGTCCAAAGTAGGACTGCTGCGACGGTACCATTTCTTTGACGCAGGGGGAATAGTAAACTTAAGTCAACTCACTGTAACATTGAACCATGTTGAATCATCTTCGATTACGATACAGTAACTCCGTTTTTTTTGTATTCGTATTTTAATGTGAATTAAATAATGTCTCAGTTCATTTCATATGCATTTGTTTTATATGAAACAATTAGTAAATGGAAGTAATGTCGTTCCCCGGATGGGAGAAGTAGTAGAACAATCCGGCAGCAGGCAGTGAGGAAAGACACCTAAACGCACTGAGAGCGACGAACTATGAAAGAACAAATTATTGTTGGCAATTAAATGTAACACATTTGATGGCATTCAGACGGCGAACAATGTGACCTCGAAAGAAGACGATCCTGTTGTGAATTGTCGGAAACACATGGCAAGCAACTTGAAATTTGGTTTGTGAGAGGCACACCATGGCATCTCGGCCAAGGTAAGCAAACATCGTCGATAGCTGTAGCTTAAGTCCTTTGCTAACTACCAAACCTAACCATTCGACATGTCACAAGCTCGAAAGTTAGTAAGTGCTTAGGTGCTTACAACTTTGATCAGTTTTGTGGTTGTGATATTTAGGTTTAAGTCGTTATTTTGCAATGATAGAGCAGAATTACGTGTCACGATTGCTAGGCTTTCAGCTTGCTAAGCAAGTCGAGGAAGAAGGTGGAATCAGCTGGAACCAGCCTGTCCTCCGTCCCCTCAGCTGCTGATTGTGTATAGCGTGCGGTGGTGTGATTTCGCCAGCTGATCAACTATCGTGTCAAAGTGTTTATGGGTGTCTTACTCAAATTCGTTTTGTTTTTAAATTACATATCTATACTTTGCAGTATATTCGATAATCAAGAACAACACAATCAGTTATGACAAAATATTTACTTTGCGAATAGACACCGCAGTACAATAGGGGTTTTAGTTTTAAAAGGCTTTTGTAAGATAGAATATGCAAGAATGATTAACTCAAACTACGTTAGCGGTTAACCCTGACAATTGTTGGCATATGCTTCACTCGATCGTTTAAGGTTTCTATTTTTACTAAACTTTTTATTACTGTGAACACCAGACTGCACTTGAAAGTCCAATACCAGCGTTAAGATTCCACACAGCCGATGGTTTTGCTATTGGGCCTTTACTGTAGATTTAATCATAGAAAATAAAAACACTGTAAAAAGTAAAAGATATCCAACTGAAATAGTGCTCAAATGGAACACTCCCATAAACCCAAGGCTAAGGCTAGGTGAGCTTTTAACATGACATGAGTGTGTATGAACAGACGTTGTATGAATAGACCTAGTTTATATAACAGAAAGAGAAGCATATTGCCTAGTGTATGTTAGCCCTTTCGTGTAAGTGGTTGCTGTCCTAAATTAGACGGGGTAGCAGCTTGCAGCTATAACACTAGCAATGAGTATAGCAATGGCATTCACAATATCAGCTTGTATACCTTGGGTCTACTATGTTGTCCCTGTGTGTTGTTTAAAGAAATGAAGTGAGAAGTCTCTAATGTAGCGATTCCACACTTGCCCATTGCAGCTTAATCAACTCCTCTGCACATGTAGTATGCATTAGAAAAGCTGTTATGTGAAACACTAGTTCTAGGCTTTATTCCTCAAACCTGTTTGTAAACATGTGTCCCTGTATGTGAAGGGAATGAATTAGTTTTTTGGGATGGTGGAAAGGAGACACAGATATGCACGTACACGGGAGCCTCCCACAGCGCTGGTCCCATCCCCCACTCTGTTGCTTTTCACTCAGGCTGAGGCCAGAGTCTGCTTCTAACTTCTGTGGCTCACTTGACACTGAAACTCTTGCTGTTGTAATAGGCTAAGATCCTGCCCTTTGAGCTGAATTTTATTTACTTTACATATATCAAGGATATACTTTGTTATTGATGCCAAAAAGGATTTCTATAATTTTCCTACTTGTGTTAGTTAGCCGTGTTGACACATAGATTCCTCTTTTGTGTTTTGAGGAGGGTTTATGTATACCTTTTTAGTAGGGTTTATGTGAGACCCTGACCGTGGCCGACACCGATATCAGCCTGTGAAAATTGTGCAGTATTGATATATTGGCCAATTTGATTAACAGAACATAAACACCTTTTTTGGTTTTTGCAATCGTCATCAATCAAATGTGGTAATTAAACACTTGTGACACAGATTTGTGATTGCATGCATAAAGCTTAAATAATTTTTTATGCTGCTCGATTTCTTTTATGTCTAATGTTTAAATGCGGATGTAATCCTGACCAAGGCTTTATTTTTATCGAGATCTATCTATCTTTTCTCAATGGGACTCGCCTTGTTAAATGATTAAAAAATATAAGCAGGTTTGTTGCTCTAATACAGCTACGATGGGCTTCGACCGACTGTTAAATTGGTCGGGCTCTAATGTACACGCCTGCCCAACTAATGTACATACCTGCCCAAACACTAGACTCAATACGCTTCACATCCTAAGCTGATGCTTTTACACCTGCAAATGACTAACGGGTTAACAGCACCCTGCTTATAGTCACCTAATTAGAACATTATTGATTGAGGCTAATGTTTACCTGCCTCATCGCTTTAGTTTACCTGATGAGAAATCATTAGGTTAAACCGTTTCGTAAACACAGCTGAAGGTTTCATGTTTGGGTACATAAAGTACATGAATACGTATTTCATACAGCGTAAGACATAAAATGTGAACATTAAATGCTAGGCCCAGCCTAATTGATATAAGGAATTGGAATATGCATACTCTATCACCAAAAAAAAAACAGTTTGACATACCCTGGCATGTATTATCATAATTCATGCTCTGCTAGTCTAAGCAGGGTATAGTTAATACAGTGACATGGTAAGAATATGCTTTAAGAATTAAATTAACTATGCAGAGCATTTAACATTAAATTGTTTAGTAAAATTGACACAGTCAATTATCTAAAAAATCTTGCCCATTTGGGTGTAATGTCTTAAAGATATAATTTAGCTTAATCTTCACCATTAATAGCTTCCAAGATAGGTGACCAAGTTTATATAAAAATGGTTAAGTATCTGAAACAAGGATTGTACAGAAAGACACCTTCAGAGGGCGTGATGTTTGTGGGCTCTGGTTTTGGATGTGCCACTTTGAACTACCCTGGAAGTATGACTACTGTAGTCCCAAAGATGATACCACTGTGACAAACGAAACGTTGCTCAGCTGAGCTATGTTTTGTCCCATTTCTAGGCCACCACATTTGTTGCCATGGTAGTGGTCCTATCAGCAAAATTCTTGATTAAGATTGCCTAATTATCTGGAAATGAACTAGTTTTAGATTTTTTTTGCTAGGCTCTGTCTAGTAATTTGGGATTTGATGAGACTACAGTTTAATAGATGGACCCTAAAGCTCCCACAAACAATGTATTTGCCTATTTGTGGACCATGTAACAGGGTGGCTCGTGCTCGGCTAGCTACGTGAAAATCCACCATCGTTGGCGTTTGCCCTCTGTCATCCACAGGGAATATTTGCTAACATAGGTTAATCATAGGATGTTGGGCCCATAGGAGTGTTTGTCTATGTGCACCTGTCTATATTTGTTTTTGTCCAAATTGACATCTGCCAGAACTCTCCCCATAGACTCTCTCCATGGAGAGGTCGGCTGTGATAGACCTAATTTAGGGAAGACAAAAAAAGACATCAGAATAATTGAACGCCCTTTATTCTTACCTATTTGCCTGTCTTATGCCCTGTAGCTTGTACAATGAGGAGAGGAACCTCCTACGCATCCGAGAGCGGGAGAGGCGGAATCAAGAGACCATCCAGGACAAGGAGATCTACCCGGAAAATGTGCCTCTCTTTAGGGAACCCTACAAGGTTAGTATGGCACCAAAACTGTCCATGTAGACCAACGCTTCCTTCCCAGTGAAGGAGCCTCAGTTGTCTGCGATCTCTAAAGCACCCATTGTCTGCCGCTCTACCAATGCCCTCGGGGTAGTTATCTAAAACGGCTCTGGGCCATTTCAGTGCTATCTGATGAGCTCTGTAAGAAGTGTGGTTCACACCCAATCCAAGCTATCATTAGAAACTCACCACTGCGGACCCCACCGTGTGTTAATGAGCTGCACTGGGACGTGTGACCCCACGGGCTGCTCCAATACACTACTGACGTACAGGGGCAGACCTTCCCTTCTCCTAAAATTCAAATGTATCTCTGTGTTTTTGAGGAATATATTCGGGTCTCTATCTTTCTCTGTTTGCATAAGTTTGATGTGAGCTAGGGACAGAGTGTGTGAGGTGTGCATGGCATAGCAGATTAGGTACTCGCTGTAGGCTAGACTCCTTTTTTTCTTTGTGTGAGAGGGAGGGCATAAGGATGAGGCTGAAATTCCATTTCCAATTTTATCAGAGCAGGCACTCAATGAATGTTATGTAGAGCAAGAGCAATGTCATACTGAGCGACACACTGTAGCCTGATTAAGTTTACCGTGCACTGTTAGCGTGGTACAGAGATGGGCAGTCTTATTTTCTACCTAAAGTATTTAAAGGGACCTAATACCAGAACCCCCCCACCCCCCTCTACCTCCCATAGACAATGAACAACCAGCCATGACCAGCTACCCCTCCTACACAATCCCTGTGCCCCACTCCCCTGCCTGTCTCCAGGTCTGAAGCCCTTGTCTGTCCTGATCACCAGCAGCTTGTTATTTAGAGAGCACTTTTTCATTTAGCTCTAATTAGGCTCTCGGCTGGAAAACCAGAGAGTGGTAGCCCAAAAATAACGTATGGTGAGACTATTTATTTCTGTGCTGAGCATCGTCTGGCCGCCCAGTGGGTCAGACAGCGGGAAGGGGCTTGAGAGTAGGGGGGGGGGCAATAGAAGTGTTAGGATGTGGGGTTTAAATGGCCTAGCTTTAATCCAGGAAGGGATGTTTTAGTTTAGCCGCTTAGGAGTCGGCCTCTCGAAAATCAAAACGAGGAGAGGTGTGCGATAACAAATTGTGTCTATTAGCCTTGTCTACTTTGGGGCTATGGATAATTGATTAGGTTGTTTGCATAGTGGCCATTTGTCTTTCCTTGATCCACTTGAGAAAAACTTGGCTGCTCTCCGTGGCTGGTCGCTAAGATGGCTTCGCTTCCGTTCAACGGCACTTCAAGGCAGCCATATTCACTGCTGGCGCTATTGTTGCTCAAAAGCGTTGCTTTGTCTTGGTCGATCCTTAATGCTGTGGTCAGCAGTGGCTTTTGCACAAAGGTGGCCTCTCAAGATGAATGGGGCATGAGAGTTGAAGAGCTGTTGGTGACATGGTGAAGATGGTCCTTACCCAGTCACTCGCCGTTCCAGCTGCTGTTTGCCTTTCTGATGAGTCATGTTCTGAAAATAACTGTCCTCGGTTGGTTCGTAAGTACTAGAGATGGAATGAAATGCTGTGGCCGGTCAAGTCATGGGGGAAAGAGTTGGTGCTTTGAAGGATACACGCATTTTCTAAATCGATCCGTGTTCTTAAGGGTTTAAGCTTTGCTCTGAAGACAACCCACCTCCCCCGTAAAACATCGGTTTAGGTAAGTAGTGTTCAACAGCAGAAGCCCGTTAAATGATCAAGAAACTGATATGAAACAGGAATGGTGGATCCGATTACAACACTTTCAGCCTCTCTGGTGCAAAGGGGGGTTATGCTCTGAACGCACTCTGATAAAAGTATATGAAATGTTTTCAGGAGTAGTTGCTGCTAAATACAATTTGTAGGCTGGCACTTGTGGAACGACACTTGGTTGCCCATACTCAAATACAGATGGCAACAGTCAATTGTTAATCAGGTGCCAAAGATTCAAAGAGGGAAGATAAGAACCTGTACATTTGAGTGTGGGGAAAAAGGAAAACAAACTCCAGTAGAGTTGGAAGCCATTTTAAACTACACATTTGACTACTTATTTCCTATCTGTCTGTTCCGTTCTGATTCAAAGCAATGCCATGAAAAGGGCATTTTGAAATCAAGGCTAGTCTATTTTAAGAAAAACTTTAAATAGAAAGACTCTAAACAATTAGAGTGTAGGTCAATACATTTTTATAATAATCCAAAAAGTTAACATGACCTCTTAGGAGTACCCCTGTCCCTGAAACCAGCCTTTTGAAATCCCATCTCGCCTGAATGCTCTCAATCAATCAGTCTTGCTCCTTCTCAAAGGCCACATGCCAGTCAACTCTGCACGCCCTGCAGACTTGTTCTCTTTGCAAGAAAACAAGGCTGCAGTGTTTTATTGCGGAGTGGAGTGGTAACGCCTACTTCCAAAATCGCCTACCATTGCTTCAAAGGGAAGCCACGCGCTCTTCCCAGTGTTTCACTGGATAGTAAATTGAACTGTAACAGGGTTTCAACAGCAGGATTGCGATGCATTGACTGTTCTAATTTGTGCTGCTCCAAACTCTTTTCTTTTTAAGCTGTTGGCCAAAGAAACTTTGAACTATCCCGCAGCGTTTATCTACAGGCTTCAGTCGTCTGCATCACATAACCTTTCCTCTCCTTTTCTGTTCTCTATTAGAACACCTCTCTGATCTTAAACTGAGATCTGCCCAAAAATGTTTTGTATCACAAAAATTCTGAAACACTGTCTTATGACCATTAAAGTACAACAGCAACTTATTCATAAAGGTTTTAAGATATTTAAATCATGGTGATAATGTTTTACATTGAACCAGAATTATTTTTGCAACATATTTAAACTCTTAGAAGCACCAAATAAAATTAACGCAACGTTCTTAGCCCAATCTTTCATTGTTCTCAGTGTAACTTTTACTTTGTTTTCAGACGAAAAAAGGCGATGAGCTCTCCAGCCGAATCCAGAGGATGTTGGGAAGCTACGAGGACGTGAACAACACAAGCCCCGCTCTGGACCTCTATGCCAAGGACCCTCCATCTTCCTCATCTCACGTAACGTTCGCACGGTCCTTGCAGGGGCGACCGGCTCCCACAGAAAGGTCCGCCAAGTCTCCATTCCAGAATCCTCTGCTGCCGCCGCCGCACGCGGCCTCGCTCCACACCCTCCCTTCCAGTAGCAGCAGCAGTCACTCCTCCCAGCCCCCTAGGAAGCCCCCTGTACCAGCCACCCATCAGCAGTACCATGGACCCTCGTCCTCTTGCACCTTACCAATGCTCAGCCATGGGGCCCTGCTCAGCCCCATCGACGGCCACCAGAGTGAAGGGGATGCCTGGCCAGACCTCCGGGAGTGCGCGAGGCTCCCCCCTGTCCTCTCCGCCCTGTCCCCGCCGGGGGAGCCCCTGTCCCCTTTACATTCCATCGACTCGGATCACCAGGACACGGACGATAAGGACACCCCAGAGAGGCTGCGTGCCCCCGGCCACCCTGCGGAGTCCCCCGGCAGCGCCGCGGACGTGTCCCCCTCAGACCCCTCGCGGAGGTCCCCTGGAGGCGCGCCGCCCCCTCCCTCGGCCAGCGAGGGCGCCGCGCTGCCCTCTCAGACCTTCCCACCGCCCCTGGCCTCCAAGCCGCCCAACCTGGTTATGACGCAGAAGCCCACGGCCTACGTCAGGCCCATGGACGGCCAGGATCAAGTGCTGAAAGAGTCGCCGGACCTGAAGCACTCTCCAGACGACTTCCATGGGCAGCCATACGAACCCCATCCGGACCTCAAGGGCAGCAAGCCCAGCCTGTCCAAACTGAAAATGCCGTCTCAGTCGCTAGAGGTGAGAATGGGGAACATCCAGTTGCAGTGCTGTATTGATAGATAGGTTTGCATGTCTACATGCACCGTACGTACAATGTCAAATACTTGCCCTGCTTGATTTATTACATATTGTGAACACCTAAACTAAGGAAAATCTTTAATAAGGTTAGGAATGACATCTCTTTCTGAAAAAAGGCGTTGCACACAAAATAAGGTAGCGCAAGCTTAAAAGGAAAAAAGCAGCATAAGAAGTTATTCGATAACGTGACGCCTAATTTTATTGAAGTCTTGAGAGCTACAGTGCATGCATGTGAGAAACGACAGTTTGAGTTTTGAAGTTTGACATTTACCCAGCCCTGCTGAACAGTTGCAGAGAAGAATGAATTTGAATTGGCCTCTTAACTGGACTTTGACTGTTGACTTAATGTTTTTCAATGGCCTTAGTCAGCAGAAAAAGAGTTGGATCACGAACACCGCTATCAATTCTCGAGCATAGCTGGAATGGGCCTTTTTTCGAGATAGGAGTGTCCATTCTTGGTTAATATTGCACTTGTAAGGTCTGTTTTCACTGCCTCCGGAAGGCAGCAGGTAGCCTTCTACTCAAATATAGATGGACTGACAATTTGGGCAATTTGTTGTCCTAATCCAAGCCTTTTTGCAGTCTATACGCAGTAGTACTATACTATAAACGAAGTCTAAACTCTGTTTCTCAACGGAAACTCCGGTTGCGACTGCTATTGGAGCGCAACGCTGTATTGACTCCTATGATAAGTGTTAGTCTGCGTGTAATCTCTAGGTCTATGTGTAGTCTGTGGGTTTTTGTAGTCTTTAGGTCTATGTGTAGTGTCTTGGACTATGTGCAGTCTGTAAATCTACTTGAGCGAGAGTTAAGTATTTATACAGTGTTAAGGTTAGTCTTGGATTAGGATATGAACGGATGAATTTTCCTTTGCAGTATTTTATGTCTATGTATAACATTGGCACTTTTAAGACCTACATAGTTCCCTGTGTTTGGCTCCGGCTTAAGAGAGAAACGACTATCCTAGGCACCTTTTAGACTTCCCTCCTAACTCGTATAACAGTGGCCTTGAAATTCCTCTGGCTTGTTTTCTAATCCCCGGGTTGTTCTCCTGTGATGCGGTCAGGCTAGTGTTGCCACCCTAGTTGTTCCACTCCCAGTCGCGGGACGGACAACATTTTGCTTTAAGGGAGTCTTGCGATCAACTTTGAGCTGCTTGCTGCCTTTAAAAGCTTTGGGGAGTAGTTTGGCCCATCTCCAGTGTGCAACCCTCCCCTTTCTCTGCACGTGATTCCATAAACGCTCTCACACCGCGTACACACTTGCACCTGCAGCAGCTCTACTCATTGTTGGAGGCCCAGGCAGCACACGTGTCTCTAAACCCCCACCGCCCCCCCCCCCCCCCACCCCCCCTGCGCCTCTCTCCCTCGTCTCTCCAGCAGCGCTGAATAGGCAGGAGTTTTCACTGCTGGGGATAATCCTGTACAGGATAGCTGGACAGTGACTCATTCCCTTCTCTCTTTCCCTCTGTGCCCTACCTCTCTCCCCCCTCCCCCTCTCAGCTGGGCTTCTCATGAAGGGCTTGGGTCTCGGTTTGTAAGGCCTAACATTTAGGGCCTTCTTGGCATCCCCAATGCCTTGGAATTGGGAAACGACGGAGATGATTAAATGTGCCCTAAACCGATTGTGTCATTCAAATTAATTTGAGTTGTTCTTTAGTCGCGTACACTTTTGGAAACAGATGGCAGCGGTAATTGTAAGGCCTATATAATGGAAGCAGTGCGAGCAGCAGGCGAGCGTTAACACAGTCGACTGAGAGGGACACTCCACAGCCATGGCAGGGCGGGAGCGGCTGTTCCTACTTGAGCAAACCGCCCCCACTGGCTATTGCGGCCCGCAGTCTAGTCACCGTAAACACACACCGTACACATTCTTGGAAGGAGGAGACCAGGGCAAATCGCTTGCTACTGTACTTGCCTATTTTGCTCCTAAGTTGGCAGTTGCTGGAAGCCAGGGCAAGGTAAATGCCTACTACTCTGTAATTACAGTTGGAGCCCTATGTTTTTGAGTTATGTCATCAGTCAAGTCTTGATCGGGCGCTTGTTCTCTAGTCTGTAGTCTGTACTGCTGAAACGTTTAACTTGGGCTGAAGTAGAAAGAATTCTCTGAAGTAGCCGCTATCTATGTCACTAGGTTGATGTTTGTTGGTGTACCTGTCTGTTGCCAGCCTTCTTTGTAACCAGGTGTTTACTCAGACTGCGTTCTAGAATGCCAACACCGGTGACCTATCAGCGGAGGCTATCTCCCTTAACGTGGAATGTAGTTGAGCAATAGCGAGTCCCAGTGAGAGTAGTATGTGTAGGGTTAGGAAAGGGTGTGTCTGTTATGCATGGTGTGGTGCAGTGAAATCCTGTTGTAATCGGTCTGCACTCTCTCGCTCACACACACACACACTCACATACGCGTG
This sequence comes from Galaxias rostratus, assembly GCA_036024795.1. Taxonomy (NCBI): domain Eukaryota; kingdom Metazoa; phylum Chordata; class Actinopteri; order Galaxiiformes; family Galaxiidae; genus Galaxias; species Galaxias rostratus. Next base: position 541 of record JAVQJS010016339.1, on the reverse strand, counting down.
CATATATAAAGACGTAGGGATGGACCGAGTAAGCCCTTCAGTAATCTGTAGACTTAAAACAAGAAGCAGGAATGTGTTTATGTGGGCCAACAGGCTTGCATTCTTGCCTTTATTTCCCTGCGTGTGTATGTGAGAGTGTGACTAACCATGACCCCAGCCTACCCTGAGGACCTCTCAGAACCGGTAGAACGACTGCTTTCCGCCTGTCACAAACGTAAGGGAGGCGTTCGAAGAAACCTGGGCCTCCATTAACGCTCACCAACGCGTTACGCAACTGCGTTTGATGTTAGGCCACCGTTAGCGAGACCATTCGTTATCATGGTATATAGGTTGACCATTTGATATGTGTCACTCTGTAGGTCTCTTGAGCGTTCTCATGGATAACCCCTCCACTGCCCTAGACAGTGTTTATATCCACTAGTCCAGGGGTCCCCAATTAGAAATCTCGAAGGTCCACAAATATTTTTTGGAAGCAGGCATGGGTCCGTTTATTTTTTTATTATCGATCCAGCTTATATAGTTGGCTGGAGGTAGGTAGGCC
>JAVQJS010016330.1:0-11598 GCA_036024795.1 Galaxias rostratus | reverse complement strand
GAGGCCGACGCGTGTCCCTCCCACGCACACTCTCTCTTTTCTCTCTCTCTCTCTCTTTCTCTCTCCTCTCTCTCTCTCTATCTCTCTCTCTTTCTCTCTCTCTATCCATCTCTCTCTCTCTCTCTCACGCACACACACACAAACGTTTGCACAGGTGGATCACTGCAGAATGGCAGCCAAGAATTTATACCCACTCATACACACAAACTCGCACACAAACACATCCTCTTACTCTCTTAATCACACACAAACACACACACGCCCACAAATGCGCGCGCCCATACACACACACACACACACACACACACACACACACACACACAAACTGCCCATCTGACAGGCCTCTTCCTCCCGATGATGAGAATCCATTAGGTCCAGTGATTAATTGAGGCCTCATGCTTTCTGATGCTCCCATTATTCACAGATGGATAGATAAAGAGGGGCAGGGCGGGGGAGAGAGCGAGAGATGGATAGAGAGATAGAGGGAGAAAGAAAGGGGAGCTTCGGCAGTGGAGGGGGGAAGAAAACTAAATGGAAAGAGCGGACCCGCAAAGCAAGAGAGGAAGGAGGAGGGAGAAAAGAACGACAGAACAGGAGGTCTTTAAAAAGAAAAGTCCTCTTTTTAAGTAAAAAAAAAAGGAGAGGAGGAGGAAAGGAAAGATTAGCGGGAGCGAGCGAGGGAGGGAGTTAACAAAGAGTTTGGCTGTGGTTCCAACGAGGACAAGGCCGCCCTCCACGACGGGGCCATCAAGCCGCTGGAACACACCGGGCGAGGACAGATGATTGCTCACCAGCGATTATCCACGGCCGAGCCCAACAAAACACACCGCTGACGGATGGGACCGCCGGGCTGATGTAATAACCGGGAATTATCCCTAATGATATCGGGAGAGGGAGATAGAACGAGCCGGTGTGTGGTGGTGGTGGGGAGCGAAAGAACCCCACACATGGAGATTAAGGCTCTACACCGTGGACTCATCCACCCGCCGTAGCACACAGGGTGTGCCGCTCAGTAAGGCGGCCCCATTATTAGCCGCGTCCTGCGCTGGGAAATAGACAGGCCCCTCTCTAGCACGCCGGGAGGAATCAGCAGCGCACCGTGCCTCGACCGGCCCTATGGGAGTCGGCTGAGCTGCATGAGCAGCGCACAGCAGGGAGCAGTGCACCCTGGGAGGCCCGGGGAAGGAGACGCGACGCAGAGTCCTGGTTCACCTGCCGTTGGCGGAGGCGGCGTTTGACCCTGAGCTGCACTTTACGCCGGCTTTTGGTCCCCTTAGAAGTGCCAGGGAGAAGGAAAGCTCAAACAAACGCACAGCTGTCACATTTTCAGTGCAGACAGCGGAATTGTACAACATGGTTATTCTATCTACTAGGCTTGGTCTAGCCCAATTCCGTAAAATAAGTGGATTTTAAAACGTATTTATTTTTATTTAATTTTTGCCTAATTATTGAAAAGCTAGACTTTATGATTAAAAACCATGATGCGGCTAATCGGTCCGTTGGCGTGCGTGACGGGTCTGCTTGTAGCGCCTTCCGGATAGCGGTCCTGTAGGACAGGTTCAGGTCAAGGTTCATCGAGCTTAGCTGTCAAGGTGGGAACCTGGAACGTCGCTTTGGCCACCTCTAACGCTGGTGAGGTGTTATACTGAAAGACGTCGCAGTTTCTTCTCGGCCATCACCATGGTGATGACCTGCCGGAATGTGACCTCCCCCATATACAACATAGATACGTCCGCCCACACACACACATTGTACACACACCTACATGCACATTGTCCCACAGATTCTCCTACACTTGACAGCTCCCAGTGGGACACACATGCATGCTTCACTGGTTTGTTGTACGGACACACACACACACACACAGGCATCTTCCCTGGCCTGGCTTCACATTGTTCAGTCAGATGGAGCAAACCAATGGCGCTTGTTTTCCTACAACTCTTCAGCTGCTTGGCCACACTCTCCGGCTAGCTCTCCTCCTCCTCCTTCTCCGCTGCTGTGGCCCATGAGTGAGTTATTATCTCTGCTGGGTACAAGGACAAGGAGGGCTACACAGGTACACAGCCAAGGAGGGATAGGCAGGTACACAGCCAAGGAGGGCTACACAGGTACACAGCCAAGATCCACAGGCAGCGGCACGGATCCTACGTCAATACAGCAGCGCAGACCGACGGAACAGTGGATTGAGACCTCTCCCCGCGGTTCAGCGGTAGCTTTGGGGTGGCCCACGCCTCACCTCGCTGATCCTTCCCGTCCGTGTGAGACCAGCGGCACGTGGCATCCATGTCACCGGGGGACCTCGATTCAGCCCCCGGGCCGTTGTTTGTGGAATCGGATCTCGGACACGTCAACGGGGGAGTGGATGGATGTCAGAGCGGAGGCGTTGAAGGACGATCGTCCGGCGGAAAAGAGGAGTCCCGCGCGATCGGTCATTAGGAGGACGTTCGATAGCGCTGGTGGCTGGCGGGGAGAGCGGCAGATAGCGTCGGTCGGCCCGTGTCGTGACCTTTACCTGGAGCCATCAATCACCGTTACCCACACTGGCCAAGATGGCGGACGTCAGCCGCTCGCCATTTCGGTCCACCGACGGAGAGGTGAGCTCCGCCTCCGATGAAGTGACAGAGGGTGTTTTTTCCGTCGGGGCCTTCCGTCAAAGGAGCTCTCCTGTTCTCCTCCCCTATTGTGTCGGCGCTCAGTCATTCAGGCTCAATGACTGAGATCTTTCTTTTTGTTCAGAGCTCCCCTTTTTTCCCGGAGCCTGCCAGGCGTGTGAGGGGAGCGTCGTGGCGGGTGAAGGTCAGTAGCAGACGTTCTAACACGGCGGCTTCGATAGCGTGGTGAGATATGTAACACCTTGGAGGTGGGCAGGTCACGCCGCATTCAAACTCTCACACACGTCAGTGCGCTCACGGATTTGAAAGGCATCGGCACACACACGTGTGTCCTCGTTCCCGCCTGCGCACACTCTAACATACACACACACACACACACACACACAGTACACATGCACAACGCTTCATTTTCTAATGAGATTGTGGGTCTATGTCAGACCTGACTTCCATTAAGAGGAACTAATGTGTGCGAGAAAGGTCAGCATCAATAGAAATGTGAGAATCTATGAAGAGAGAGATGACATATCTGGAAAACCCTCTGAGTGAGAGAGCTCGTATGTTTTCTTTTTCAACTCGCTGAATTCGATTTAGTCAGGTGAATCAAAATGGAAAAATGAAAACGTGTATTCAGCTAGACGCTCTGCTACACCAAGAGAACTGCAAGCTTTTAGGTTGTAAGGGCGCAGCTGCACGCAGGAATGTGAGCTACGTTTTTACATGCACCTGGCTCGTGTAAGTAGCTGTTAAAACTGTCAGCAGGAGTGTGTCAGTTCGTTTTACTATCAAACACACACGTGTATTTATACATATGTACACACAAGCATGCCGTATTGAGACAGTGACTAGAGTTGTTATGTGTGATACACACACACGAACTATTCTGAAACACAGTTTTTTGAAGTCCTACTTTTTTAAGTTTTAGTGTGCGCCCGTAAACCATTTTAGTCCTGCAATCACTCTCAATTGGTTAGCTGAAAACGTACAATCAGACTACACTCTGCATTCGGTACCTTTCTGTAAATGTACGTATATTCAATGTATTTACCGTTTGGCGTTCCCTCTCTCCTCCCTTCTCTGCTCTGTCTTTAGTTTCTCCTCTGTCCTTAGTTTGGTTCCAATTCCCCCTGTCTTCCTGTCAAATGTTGAAGTTAGCTTTGTGTGTCTGTGGCAGTAAGGCTGAAACACAAGCTTTTTTCGCCCTATCTTCCTGTAATTGACCTGCGGTGGAAACACTCTCTATCTCTCACTCTCCAACACACACACTCCTAATTTGCAGGCAGACTGGCCTTGAAGCCACCGTTGCTTTTTCTCCATCAGCCAATTCATCTGGCTGATTTGTTTTCGCGAGAGGAGAGGGGGATGGGAGAGGCGAGGAGGAGAGCAGTATCTGGAAAGGAAACTTCAGATAAGAGGAGAGGATCTTTATAGGAGATGTGAGCAGCAATTGCGGTCTGCTCTCTTGCCTGCTTTTCTCTGTTCTGGGGACCGGACTTTCCTTCTTTGTTTCTTTCTTTCTTTTCAGAGACCATCAGCTTTTCTCAGCAAGCTTACCGTGTGTATCTCTGCACTGGGCCCAGATCCCCTTCTGCTGTGAGTGTGTAGGGAGAGAGAAAAGGCGGGGGGGGGGGGTGCAGTGCAGTGATAGCTCTATCCAGGTACCACAGACTGTGATGTAGTGCTCTGCTCTCTTGCCAAGCTCAAGTGGAGTGTGGTTTTCATTTTCACACACACACACACACACACCATCGGACCGTGTTTATTCAACGCCCTGGCAGCCTTCTGCACTCCTCAGAAATTAAATACCAAGGCCTATAAAAGAAGGTTCAATACCTCCCGTGGAAGTGGTAACCTCAATGGGCCTTTGATTTGAGCGCTAGACGTTTGGGGCTGGTACATGTTTGCTGTGTCCCTGTGGGCGCTGACAAAGCCCCGCCACCGAGTGCTCTCTTTGAGGGCTTGTTCAGAAAGCGAGAGAGACGTTCTCGTCGGAATGACAAGGGCACGCACGCCGGGTGGCGCCAATGGGAAAGTGACAGGCGTCCTTCTCCTTTTCCCCTTCGTTTCTCTCACCGCGGGAACACGCGGAAGGCAAAGCTGTAAACGGCCAGACGCCCGTCCAACTGTGGCCGCCGTACCTCCATCCTCACCCCCCAACTCTTCTCTCCCTCTCCTCATCTCCTTGTGTCTGGCTTTCCATCCCTTCCTCCTCTCTTCTCTCTCTCTCTCTCTCTCTCTTCAAAAGAACAGCAACGTTTTTTTGTATTCCCGTTCCGTGGCATCTCTGCTCCGTCGACGTGTTCCCTCTCAGATCCTCTGATGTAGGAAGGGTTTTTTTCCCCTCCTCTTTTTTTTTTACCATCGCCGAAAGTCAGATTAAATAACCGTCCCTCTCTCCTCCCATCTCTTTTATCTATCCCATCTCGGCTCTGCTTCTCATCACCCCACAGTTGTGCACGCGCATGTTTGTGCATGCACGTGCGGGTGCGTGTGTGTCGGAGTGAACCAGAGGCGTGGAGAGTGACGGCCGTAAGCTAATGAGCCACTTAGCTAAAGAGTCGGTCCCAAAGGAGGGCGGGGGGGCTGTCACCTCAGATCACCACAGCGAGGCACGACCTCAGCCCAGGCTCAGGGGGCAAACGACCAGCCGACGACTGGATTCACACCCCAGAGAGAGAGAGAGAGGGGGCGCAGTGTGGCGGAGGGAGCGAGGCGTTGTGTTCCTCAAACTGCTTTTCAGTGTTCCTCTGCAACAGGCTCCACAGGGCTTTTAATAAGACGTCAGGAGTTTGCCACAAACCGACTCCATGGTGGTGCAGGCAAGCCTAAGCAATGTCAGACAACCCACCAGGGTGCGGGGAACAAGGAGAGGAAAGAGACAGCACGGCGGTGCTTCGGGCACGTGTGCGTCTGTGTGTGTGTGTGTGTGTGTGTGTGTGTGTGTGCGTGCTTGCGAGAGCTTGTTTTAATTTCTTGAAGTCTTGTGTGACCGGCTGAATGTTCACGCGGAGAGTCAGTCTGTTGTAACGCTTGGCTATCGACGAGGAGCCTGTTGCCCGCTCCCCCCTCTGCTGTCGGAGGCACGGGGAGTCCGTGTGGGTGTGAGTCACGGTTCAAACACTGGGGAGTCACACTGTGGACTCTTTGCCTCTTTGATGTGTTTTTCATTCCTCCTCTTCTTCTGTGGTGCCGCGCTATTCTGCGCCTCCGTTGCCCGGGGCGATGTCTGCTCAGTAGTGGGACCCTGGCAGGACCCAGCCAATTGGCTCCACTGTCTTTCTCCGTCTCTCTCACGAGCACACACACACACACACACACACACACATACACACTCGTTCACCCTCGCCGGTCTCCTCCTCGCACGCGGCAACAAAAATCTGCTCCCCTCACCGCAGCTGTAATGAAATGCATTTTGCATCGAATAATTTAATCAGTGGAGGCGAGGAGCGGAGGCATTTTATGAATACATTCATTTACCGAGACGACAGAGTGAAGGCTAGAATTAGGCCTCTCTGACAGACCACAGCCGACACGCCACACACACACGCGCCTCCGTCTCATCAGTGTGTGTGGTGGCACTTCAAACTCAAGGCGCCGCAGCCTTCAGATACCGCGCGCGTTCATCTCCCTTCATTTAGACGGGTCCTTTTGATGTTCGCAGTAGTCTTTGTTGTGGCAAATAATAACAGCTCTTGGTTTTTCCGCCTGCCGAAAGCGACGGGCAGCAGGCGCGGGAGTCACGCTGGGTCATAAAGGCTGAGGGGTTTGGGATCGCCCCTCACTTCCTCTTTTCTAACCGGGAACCTTCTCCAGGTTACGTTGACCGTACGACTGGTGCAGACGTCATCTGCCTCTGACCTGAAGCATCCCAACGTCTAGCACTGACAGTGAGTGTGCTGGTGGAGTGGAGAGGTGGTGTATGTACGAGTGTGTTTAGACACACCGCCATGTGAAAAGGACGACCACATCCTGGTCCAGTGTGGCTGGGGCTGGGCGGCCTGCATACACTGATGGGCCACTGAGCACTGCCGGAGCCTGCATAGAGCCTGCATAGAGCCTGCATAGAGCCTGCATAGAGCCCGCATTCAGCCCGCATTGAGCCTGCATAGAGCCTGCATAGAGCCTGCATAGAGCCTGCATAGAGACTGCATAGAGCCTGCGTAGAGCCCGCGTAGAGCCTGCGTAGAGCCTGCGTAGAGCCCGCGTAGAGCCTGCATAGAGCCTGCATAGAGCCCGTAAAGAGCCCGCATAGAGCCGCATAGAGCCTGCATAGAGCCCGTATAGAGCCTGCATAGAGCCCGTATAGAGCCCGTATAGAGCCCGCAAAGAACTGCATAGAAGCAGAAAGGAGAAAAGATTGAGTCTGAATAGAAGCAGCATAGAGTCTGTAGACACGCAGCATAGAGCCAGTGGGGACTGCATAGAGCCGGTATACTGCCTGCATAGAGCCAGCATAGAGTCTAGATTGAGCCTGCATAGAGCCAGTGTGAACTGCATAGAGCCAGCATAGAGTCAGCATTGAGCCGGCACAGAGTCTACACACAGCCTGCGTGGAGTTGTGCGTGCAGGGTAACGGACCCTGGGCGATTAGCATGGTTCCCTCCAAGGCTGGTTGACCACGGCTCCTTGTCAAAAAAAAACCGGGCTTGTTACAAGCTAACCTTAATTAGAACCCTGTAGAATTACATTATATGGGTGTGTGCGTGCGTGCAAGTTTGTGTGTTGGCGTGTGGTATTGTGTTTTGGTGGTCATTTGAGAGTGTATGCACCCGTGTGTGTGTGTGTGTGCGTGTGTCTCCTATGCCCACTGTTAAGACCACCACCTCAGACTCAGTGTATGTGTGGCTCCACCCCAATCACCCAGGGCGAAGTGTGGAGGAGGGAAGGGGAGGGTGCATGAACCAGTGGATTAGCAGCAGAAAGACTCCCTCAATTAGCCCCGCCCAGCCTCCGGATACTCGAGTGCGGCCATGGAAACCAATTGGACGGGGCAGCAAGCAGCCTGGACTGGGCCCGGGAGGAGTGCTGTGTTTGGGGGGCTGGGCGGGGTGGAGTGGGGGGGTGTTGTTGGAGGTCTGAGGCGACCCCTTCAAGACCTTGTTGGTTTTGCGGTGAATTAAGTAGGCTAGCAGCAGGGGCACTAACGGAAGACTCCCCTCCCTTTCTCCCTCCCTCCCCCCCCCCCCGCCCCCCCTTCTCTCTCTCTCTCTTTCTCTCTCTCTCTCTCTCTCTCTCTCGCTTCTATCCCCGTGTTAATTACCGGAGAGCTGTTTGTCCCGAAGCTTAAGAGGCTTAACGAGCAGGGGGCCTCGTTAGCGCAGCACGTCTTGTTAGGACCAGGTTCCGCATATCCTTAATTGCTCCCCCCTTTTGAACACACTGAAGACTAAACCATTTGTGTGTGTGTGTGTGTGTTTGTGTTTGTGTGTGGTTGCATTCCCACATGCGTGCGTGCACGCTTGCATGTTTGAAGTTTAAGGGGCGTGTGAATGGGTTGCATGTGTGTCGTATAGCTGCCGCCTTTTGTGGGCCAGCTCTGATTACTCCCGACAAACGGAGTATCAAGAGCACTGGAGTATCTGAATCATGCCATTCGCCTGAGGATCCAGAGTCGTCATTCCGAGTCCCGCTGTGATTCCTGGTGAACCCAGTGTACCAGGCGTCATGGTGCCTTAGCCCCAGGTTCTATACGCACTGTCAGGATCCAATCAGGTTTCAGTTTCTAAACAAATACACACAATGACTAAAAGGACCAACAGGCCAATGGTGTAAGCCCCCGTCCTCACTCAAACACCTCCGCCTCACTCCTCCTCCTCTACCTTCTCCAGGGCCCTCCATCCTCTCTCTCTCTCTCTCTCTCTCACACACACACATTGTAACGCCTCCTCCTCCCGTGTCTGCTCCAGGAGCACCGACCGGACCCCACCTGAAGGAGGAGCAGTCCCACTGGCAGCTCCACGCCCACTACTACCCTCCTCTGCTGCGCTCGGCCTCCGTGCGTAAGTTCATGGTGGGCTACGAGATGCTGGCCCTGGAGCAGAGGGATCTCACCCCCGAACAGGTGGCGCACCACACACACACACACACACACACACACACTCCAGCACACACACGCAAATAGACAAACACCAACATATGGACACATATACACACCGACATATGGACACGTGACTCACACACGGTCACAACGCAGACTCCGACAAATACTCACACACAGTTTCAACACACGAACACGCTCATTCTTTCTGTGTGTAAGGCCCTGACCCCACTGACTCCAGCTCTGTAGACTATAGACCCCTTCCCTTCCTCCTCTTCTCCCAAGTTCCCTCACTTCCTTCCTTCTTTCCTTCCTTTCCTATCCCCATTGTGCCTTTCCTCTCATCCCAGCTCTCCCACCCACCCTCCGTCTGTCCATCGTAAAGCAAATCATGGAAAAAGAACAAAAGTCACTCGTCTGGCGAGCCCTTTGTACCTAGTCATCCTTTACCGTGTGTTCCCCAGGCGGCGGAGAGGCTGCGGAATCTTCCAGAAGAGCATTACAAGACCAGAGCGTCTCCAGAGCGAGAGGGAGAGCGGTGCGACGAGGAGAAGGAGGGGGAGAGGAAGCAGTGAGTCTGCCCCCCAGCTCCAGCCGCGGCGGCACGGGGGAGGGGCCGAGGAGCGAGCAGACAGAAGACAATAGGTGGCATTGAAGCGCCAACCCGTTCCCTGGAGATCCTGTTGTTGCCAGGTAACGGGCGGTGTCTCCGACGGGCTGGAGTAAACGGTTGTTACCTCTGCGAGGTGGACGCCGACGGTTCACCGCCCGGGAGCAAGCGGCTGACTTACTCAAAGCTATCGGAAAAGCTCGGGATGAATATCTGGGACACAATCCTTTTCTATGACAACGGTCAGCCCCATCAATCTGACACTAAAATGGGCCTGACTCGGGACCGTCTCACACAGCTAGGATATGGGCCTGTATTTGTTTGTTTGTTTTTTCCTGTTTGATCTTGACTGTGACGTACCATCTCAATGGCTCGTTTTACTGTAATTTCAATGTCGATCCCGATATACATGAATAAAAAAGGATGTGTTTACAAACAAAGGCGTGCGTTTCGTGTGTGTGCGATTTTGTGTGGTGGTACTTTAGGTGTGTTGGTGCGTTTTTGTGTGTTCGCGCGTTTGTGTTCGTGCGTTTGTGTGTGTGCGTTTGTGTGTGTGTATTGGTGCGTTTGTATGTGTTGGTGCGTATGTGTGTTGGTGCGTTTGTGTGTGTTTGTGTTTGTGCATGTGTGTGTTTGTGCGTTTGTGTGTGTTGGTGCATTTGTGTGCCGTGTTCTTCCCAAAGGCAGATGTGCCCGCGTCTTAGCCGTGTTGGGATTATTCGCCGTTCGCGCCGTCACGCCTGTTCCCTTCCTCCCCTCGTTCGTCAGTAGAGGTGTGAAGGTTCCCGAGCCCTGTGTCATTCCCGCGCTGTGCGCTGTGGCGTTCCCTCGCTGTTCACCGCCGCGTTACAGAACCGTTCAGCCTGTCAATCCACGCGCCGTTGGTCGTACCCTTCGCTTCCCCTCTGTCAAGGTTAGGATCATAATTCAATAACTCCTCCACCTGTTCGACACCTGTTTCTGAAACCACGACACGACGCTGTCTCCCTAACCGCGGCGCCCGCGCCATTAATAAATCATGTCCAATTGAATCATTGATTATAAAACTTTGTCCTCATGTTTAGTTAATACGGGCGATTAGGCTGCTGTTGATGAACAGAGGGGGGAGGATGCTGTTTCTGATCGGGCTCCCCTGGAGATCGGAGTATGAGCAACCGTACAAAGAGCCCATACATCACCACTTCCATGCTGCACCGGGTGTGTGTGTGTGTGTGACTTAGTGCATATGCAAGCCGGTAGCAACAGAAGGCGGTTGTCTTTTGCCAGGTGCTCTTTTATAAACCGAACTCCTTGTTTGTCAGTGAACGCGTGTGTTTTACTGTGTATTTGTAATAGTGTGTGTGTGTGTGAGAGAGAGAGTGAGACACCAGTGTGTGCTCCGCGTCCCCCTCCCATCTGTTCTCCCAGGGCCAGGGCGTATGGCTCCTTTAAAGAGAGCATCCTAAGTATAGTCGGCCGAGGTGCTGTCCTCCCTGTGTGCCGTAGGCCGCAGGAAGACCAGCGGGCCTCGGTCGTCACGTGGAGTTCACCTGTTTCAGCTCCAGCAGACCGACTCCCCCGGGTTAGAGAGGGCACGACGGGCCGTGAGGAGGAAGCCTCGTGGACACACTGGACCAGCGTTCCCCCGTTTCCTCATCTTGGCTCTCGTTCCCTCTCCGGCTCGTTCGGCCGGCGCGGTCTTCCAGCCGGGCGCGTGTCTCCGCACGGATCGTTTATGGAGCTTTGCCTGTTTTCGTGTGTCTCATGTTGTTCTGCGTGGCATGCATAGTCTCCTTTTGCCTCCCCGCGGTCTGGCCTGGTGATGGAGGGATTACAGTGTGGATTTATGATCGATAACGTTCATGTGGGGGCAGGGGGGGTTATAGCTTATTACCGCTCCGTCATACCTCATCGTGATTAATCTGATATGACTCCACGCGCCCTCAGGGCGACTTTGAGACTACTTCCCAGACTAGTAATCTAAAGTTTTCTCTTCCTGATACAGTGCAGCCCTCCCCTCCGCTCTCCTCTCCTCTCTCTTTACAAAGGACCTGTAGCAGGTCTCCGGTTCCGGTCTTCAGATGGAGGACACCTGCTGGGTAGACCTGAGGCCTATCCATCACCCTCCGGTGATTCTGCTCCCGTCATTCCCAAGGCTGCCTTCCTCCACTTTTCCCCTACCCTGCTCGCTCCCTCTCGTCCACTTTCCTCCTCCTTCATCCCCGTCCCCCCCCCCTCACTCCATCATATCCGTTGGCCCCCTAGAGGATTTCGCCCCCCCCCCCCCCCGAACACCACTAAGGACCAGCCTTCATCCTGGGATCCATAAGTGGAGCTGTGTGTGTGTGTGTGTGTGTGTGTGT
>JAVQJS010016325.1:0-34942 GCA_036024795.1 Galaxias rostratus | reverse complement strand
TTATTCATAATATAATTTATAAAATGTCGACAGAACCGTGTGTGTGTGTGTGTGTGTGTGTGTGTGTGTGTGTGTGTGTGTGTGTGTGTGTGTGTGTGTGTGTGTGTGTGTGTGTGAGGGGGTGTTTTCGATATAGGATAAAAATTCATTCCATATTCTTTCAATTTCATATCTCACCCTAAATGTGCTGTTAGTCCTTGTGAAGCCCGGACTGCAGCACCAAGCTGTGAGGCAGAGGAGCAGGGGGTTAATGAGCTCCAATAATGCCTCCATTCAATCATCCAGACACTGTGCTCATTGACCACAAGTACCATGCAAACGGGCATGCGCTGAAGCTATAAAGTTGTGTGAAGTGGTAGACTAAGCTCTTTTCGTGTTTCAGGTGCTTAACCATGATCTTGTGACTCATTGTACACAACCCTCCTTTTGCTGGTTGAACAAGAAAGTGAGGTTCCACAGTACTAGAAGGAGACCTGGTGAACGCGATAAAAATAACATAAAGGGAAAAGCAAATGTGCTTACAGTGTATTATTTCAGTCAAAAAGGAATAATTATTGCTGCAACACGATATGAGTGTCCTTTATACTTTTTACATAAAATGAAGGTCCAACAAAGGACACTGTCGCAAATATCTCATAAATGTAAGGAGAAACTTGTAAAATGCACAGCTCTTGTAAGTAGTTTTATAGCCTGCTGAATTACACTCACAGGCATAGGTGGTCTTTCTTGAAATTATCCACTAGTGCTCACCAGACAATTGCAGAAATAATGTTTATGAAGATAACTTTATGTTCTATTAATTTGACCATTGTGGTTCATTGGCTGCATTGATGTTTGTAGAAAATTTCTACGAACAATTGTATTTTAGTGTTCTGCTAAATGTGCTAAAATGTTCAATATCTGCCCTTCTGGGTATGGAAGGGACTTCTGTCTAGAAAGTTCCGTCACTTTCTCTGTCACTCAGCGAAAGAGACATCCGTCACAGATTCCAGGGCGGCCGCATGGCTCTCGGGGCTGCAGTCCATCAATCACACCCACAGACACACGCACATTCAGAGCCACTTCACTGGACAGGACCATCTCCATAGCACAGGACACCTCACTGTCCTCACAAGCTCCGCAGAAAGCAGGGGCAGCAGGGGTGTGTGTGTGTGGGGGGGGGGGGGGGCACCCTTCTATTCTGGATTGGGACAATGGCCATTTAGGTTTGTTAGGTGGATGTATATGTCCGTAGTTTTTTTTGTGCAGGGGTGAGGGCATCTATTTCATTTGTCTTTGTATGTGCTTGCCTGCTTATGCTTGCCCACGTGCACTTGTCCCCTGGTGCTCAGCAGTAGCCGCGGCGAAGGAATGATTAAGTCCGGATGCTTGGCGTAGATGCCCAGGTAGACTGTGCTGAGGCCATCGTGCAAACCTGTTCACTGCATACATTAACTCCATGATCTGGTCCCATCCTGCACAGTCATGCAGCTCAGAGAGAGACCAACCATATCTATCACTGCTATGGAGGGCTGGTTCTCCGTGCTGTGACATGGACTCCTACTTGACTGGCCTCAGACACACGAAATTTTCCCCACCTTTGCACTGGGTTGCCTTCATTAGTTTTCCTGCTTCTGTTAAGATTGAAGACAATTTCAATTATTAGCTTAAATATTTTATGAGTTGATTAGTCAGGATGGCGGCCTACTACAGTTCATTCTTGGTCCTGATGTCTGTAAAAGTAAAGACAGTAGACAGTTAGCAACTCTGTTATATTTTCCAGCGTGTGATTATCTACATACAACACTGACACTTTAAAAGGTATATACTAGATACACTATCACCTGCAACTGTTATGAAAATAGATCACCCACATTGTCCATTGGTTTGGAGAGCAGGCCTCCCAATGCCTTCTCAAGAGTACAATTGACCTTGTGTCAGTAGGCAAAGTGCTACGCTAGAAGTAAATTATGTGACATGGAGCGTTTCAGTTGTGCAAACAACTTAAGCTGTGCGGGTCAACATCGTTGCAACACTAGCAAATGAAAACAATTCATGCTCCCTTGTTTCTGTTTCATGTTTTTTTCCCTCTGTAACATGGATGGAATCTGAATGAAGGTTCCATGGTCCTCGTTGAGTTTCCGCCTGATGGTGGTCATTATCTGAAGAGCAACATCTTCGGTTTGCCCATTGTATTATTGACAGGGAGCTTGGGGGTTACAAAAGTGCATGTGTGTTTGTTGGAAAGTGTGTGTGGGGGGGTTGTGTGTGTGTGTGTGTGTGTGAGAGAGAGAGAGAGAGAGAGAGAGAGAGAGAGAGAGAAAGAGAGAGAGACAGAGAGAGTGAGTATGTGTGTGTGTGATTGTGTGTGCGTGTGCGTGCGTGTGTGTGTGGGCAGGTGTGTACGCCTAAGTTTCTCTCTGTATGTGTCAGGGAGTGAGGAACAGAGTCCATGTGTTGTATGGACCAGCAGCTCCCCCCACAGTAAGGCGACTGAAAAAAAGCCATGGGAGAGAAAAAAGGGAGTTGATGAGGAAAAAGAAAAACACAAAAGTGGGTGGGAAATTTTTGATAAAACGCAAAGGGTGTCCGACAAAATGAAGCAAGACCGTAGTGAGAAGATAAAAGGAATGATACCATTGTGAATTATGTGAGGGGAGAGGGAGAGGACTAAATTAAAAATAAACGGAGAGAGGCAAGGTGGATGAACAGTTTAGGCTATCTTGGGAATGTGTCACCATGGAAACTATTAAGCCACAACAGTTATACTGTAGATGGATAGAAAAACAGAAGTGTTTTTGTCCTGATACTATCGATGGATGCAAACATGTTGTTGGCCACATTCTCTTGATTTGTTCTTGCTCTCCCTGGCATCAACTTAACAGTAGTTGCATTTGAGCAATGACTCCTCTACCTCTGAGGAAAGAGAGAGAGAGAGTGCACATAAAAATGAGCATAGGAGAAATGGCTTCCCATTGTCTGAATGGATGCGCAGTCCGGTTACCTCAGGTCATCTTAATCTGGCAACAAGAGACCCATTTAAGCCTATTCATCTCAACCTGGCAACCTAGGCTGTTTCCAATCCCATTCATTCCAGCTGATCTTGCATGTCAACCGTTCAGCTGACAATAGAGAGCATCCCCAGTGATGTGCCGGTGACGTCAATTGAAATCATCTCCTCTCCTTTCCATTTCACCTGGACCACAGCTCTCTCAGTGTCAATGAGCTACAGATGCACAAAATAGATATTATATATAAAATATTAATAAAATGTTTGTGTTTCAGATAATTGCTGGGTCCTTAAAAATGATCCTATTGTGAATGAATTAGTAAATTGCCCAATGGTCAAATAACGCAACAAAAAAAGCCTGCACTAGGGGGTGGTATGGCACATTTATTTCCATCCTTAATGATACACCAATTAATGATGGGTAGATGGTTGATTTTAGTGAATCGGCTGTTTAACCCTCACTTAGTAAAATGAACAAATCTTCTCATTTATTTGATTTGTGGCATGGGTCGGGGGTGGGGGATCCAAATATCCATCCAATCAGTACCAAAGATTAAACTGCTAAGATATGTTTCCTGATCTCTCGTGCCTAGCCTATGCACCATATCAAGGAACCAGTGAACGAAAAACCCAAATATCTATTCAAG
Organism: Galaxias rostratus; assembly: GCA_036024795.1. Lineage (NCBI taxonomy): Eukaryota > Metazoa > Chordata > Actinopteri > Galaxiiformes > Galaxiidae > Galaxias > Galaxias rostratus. Next base: position 31,306 of record JAVQJS010016325.1, on the reverse strand, counting down.
GGGTGAACTGGTCAACTAATCTTTTGAACTGACGAAGTTAGAAGTGATTGAATGATACACAACTTATTATCACAGGTTTTGGGTCAGGGATTTGTTTTTTAAAATTTACAGTTCCTTGTCAAATATTAAAAAAAGTGCGGCACGGTGGCTCCGTGGCTAGCACTGTTGTCTGACAGCAAGTAGGTCCTGGGGTCGATCCCTCTTGAGGGCCTTTCTGTTTTTGAGATTGCATATTCTCCCCGTGTTAGCGTGGGTTTCCCACTGTCCAAAAACATGCAGGTTCATTGGTGTCAAAATTTTGTGTGTGTGCTTTTGTATGTCTACGTGTTAGCCCTGCGATGGACCGGTAACTGTCCAGGGTGTACCCTGACTCTCGCCCGATGGCGGCCGGGATAGGCTCCAGCCCCCCGCCAGCTTGCATAGGATGAACGGTAACACTTGTAACAACATAACTAAGGCAAACAAAACATGTTTCTTTTCTATGCCGGGCTGTCACGTAAAAATTGAGCGAATAACCCAGTCGAGGGCTGAACTATTAATTTCTGTTTCCTATATAAAATATGCTGAAATAAATTAACACATGTCTCGAACAAAACTATTGTCGTGCATGCACGACCAAAATGAACGAATATCTATGAGACTATTCGTTAGTCCCAAGTCATTTTAAAGTTTAGTTCAAAATGAACAAATCCTTCATGAACGACGCATTTCTGACCCAGATTGCCCAAGGTGGTACAGGGGGAAACTTTATAATTTGAACTCAGGTGTGTCCACTGCTATAGACCTAAATCAAATGAGTAGCAGGTAGAAGAAAGAGCTGAGGAAAAACATTAATTAACAGCCATTGATTCTGCATACATTTTTACACCTAATGGCACACAATCCAAACATTTGGTATCAAGAGAAAGCAGCATTTGGTCGACGAGAGACAATTACCAAAAGAGAGTGCTTTTATCAAGCTCTCGCTGCGCAGAGGATTTCTACCGTGGTCTTTTTCTACCTTCTCCTCTGCTCAGTGTGTCAAGTGCGGAGCTCTATTATATACAATTAGACAGATGCAATTAGCTAGCAAGGTCTGATTTCCTCTCGGCAGTGGCCGTGTTTAGCTAGAACATGGCTGTTTCAGCGCTGTCCATTACCCAGAGGTAATTTACTGGTCCACTGCAATCAGCCTCGCAGGCTGCCCATTATCCAATGAACTGCTGGCAGCTGTGGCCTCAGCACTTCTCCTCCACAGGACCGCGGAGGAGCAAATAGAAAGAAGACGTGAATAAGTTGCAATGGAAACGGAACAATGACATATTGGGATTGATGGTTTGTGTATTTTATGCTAGGGGAATTTAGATGGGCAAATTTTTCTCATCCTCCAGATATGTATGGAATCCTTTACCTTTGTACCACTTCACCTAAACATTTGCTAATTATTTTGTAGTTTTAAGTATGAATGTTACAAACATTGATATAACCTTTTCTAACTTCCCTCGCCTCCTTAGTCTCATCCCACATTCTCTAAACAGCTTCTTTCATGTGTTACCAACATCCTCTATAGCTGCTCTGTCAATGAGAACATCACTTCAGAGCATTGAGCATTGACTCATAAAAAGTCATGATATTACTGCAGTCAATTCAACCAATATATATGATTGTTTTACTTGTCTGAGCAAAAAGGTACTACCCTTTGGACAATTCTTCAGGTTGTGCACTGTTGGACATCGGCACTGTGTTTAATGAGAGAGTACCAAATGAAAGAGCCACAAAAAGGTGGAAGATCCCAACGTGGTTTTCTCACCATTGGCCTGGATTGGAACAGTGTGGGTCAAAGGTCACAACTAAGAAAAATGATTAGGAATTTGATCAGAGGCCTTTTAGAAAAGACAACATCTAATCAATGTTGTTGCTAGGCTCTGTGGTACTCCAGAAAGTGTTTAGCACAACATTGTTCCACTGGAGCATATGGCATGTGCCATCTGTGACAGTGTAAAAGAAATAAATGCTTTGAGTCCAAAGCTCTGGGTCATATTTAAAAAACAAACTGAGACTATGGCGTGGGATATGCCACAATAGGCATCTGGATAGATAGTACAGTGTGAGGTAATCCACAGTAACATGGTTTGGATCAATGTCAATATGTACTTCCGTCGAGTTGACAGCCAGATAAGTGCAACACGTTAAACACACACAAACTCTCTTTCTCTCTCTCTCTCTTTCTCTCTCTCTCTCTCTCTCTCTCTCTCTCTCTCTCTCTCTCTCTCTTTCTCTATCGATCTCTCTCTCTCCCTCCCACCCTGCCTCTCTCTCTCTCTAAAGGAGATAAGACAAAACCTTATTTAATGCTGATAAAAACTTTATTATTTTTTTTTGAGGGAATACAAGCCAATTAACATCACATGGAAATAAAAAATCTAAAATATAATTAAATATTGAAAATAAATCCAGTGTAGTTATTATCAGGTGGCTCATAAGCAGGAAGGTTTAATAACAAATCTAAAACAGAAGAGCACAATACAAAAATTTTTAGAACCGTCATGGAGAGTCTGCATCGTTTACATTTGAAAGTCTTCAAATTGTCTGTCTTAAAATAAAATTAACTACGATGGACTCCTTCCTTAGGCCATGTGCACAAATAGTTCCTTTGATACATTTGGCATTCATGTACATTTTCACAATGCAGATAGAACACAGGGACTTTGTTGGCTCCCCTTTAATCCCATTATTTACCTCTTCAAACACCTACTTTTACAATCTACTTTTTCCCTAGGAACTTGGATAACCCCTTTCTGAGGATTGAGATTTCTGTAAGGAAACGAAACAAATAATATTGATGTTCCTGTAACATTGTAAGGAATATTACATATATTGTGTAATATCTTTTCCCGTTTACCTTGCTTCCGAATTGGCTGAGGATTGCGGGGTTTTGCAGAGAATATAGAAAAGTCTAACAACACAATAGGAAGGGTAATGCTTTATGGGAGCCTAAATTGACACAAATGCGTCAGATGCTACGTAGTATACATTAAATGTATGAATTGCAACACTCTGTCAATGACCTGAACCTAAACTTTGGGCTAGTACCATAGGTATTTATTATTGATAATATATTTACTATATGTTCAGTATATACTACACTTAACCAAATTTTTTTTTTACCTGTGACATTTCCAAGATGAACACCTTGGTTATATGCGGCCTTCTTTTCTTTTGCTGAAATTAAAGATACACCTGATGGGTTTGAAAGCATTACAAGAGACCTTTATTACACAACACACTTCATCAAGGCACTCTAAATTCACGCCACCCTACGTACACACCACTCTAAATACAATGTTATAAACCACCATATAGAACAAATCACTCTTAATACAAAGTTACAGACCGCCCTCTAAACAAACCATCCTAATCACACATCCACTATTTGTTGTACTTAGAAAAATTTGTTGCTTGTGGAAAATTGTTATTTTATGAATATAGAATGAGCCCCCTTATGAGCCAAAATTACCCTCTCATCTCTTCAGGAAACCCTAAAAGGCCATCAAATTATAAAGCAAAATTAGCATCTAAACTAGCACCAGAGCTGTACATTCATGGTTGCCCTGAACCTCGATTGTAATCACTTCCTAGACTCTACCTTCAGGTAAGCCACGGGCCGTCTGATCTCGGTGCTTCCTATCCAGCCTCTTCATCTTGCTAGGGTGTTGCTCTAGGGGGTTGTCATGACTTGACCTAACCTCACCCTGATGTCTCTCACTGTCCTTATGTGCTTGTTGTTCCTTATGTGTTCTCTTTTCACTCACTTGTTGTAGCTGGTTTGTACATAGGTGAGAGTACATAGGAGTAGGGGGAGGTGGCATAGTTGTCTTCTGCTCATGGCAACTGGATTGTTTGTTATCTTTGTCAACCTCCTTCGTATCCTTGTGTTGATCCTCAATTTTTTTGCTGAGATTTTGGCTGGCCTCGTGTCTCTGCTTTTCAATGTCATCATCGGCTTTGTTGACGCAACTATTGTCCCCGTAACCGTGGAAAGGGCTGAGAAGAGCGAGCGCAAATGATGGGCTCTTTGGCCTTGGGGAAAAGCTAGGGACATCTAAAAGGTGGAGAGACAGAAACCAAACTTTTTCGGAATCAATTCAAATAGACAATGAACGCACCGAAGAAGGCAACTATTTACTCAGCTGAGACAAAGGTCAAAAAAAGCAACTGGTCTGTTTCAATCACAACTCAACCGTGTCAATTCCATTATATTGACCCAGCACCCTTACCTTTTCCAGGCTGCTCGTTGGAAGAATCCCGATGGATGACCTCTGTATAAGGCTCACTGTCCCAGTTGGCTTGTGATGCAGCAAATGTCTCTAGCTTAGCTTCGAAACAAAGGAGTGACATGATGAAAGCAGGGCCACTTAAAGCCTTTTTCTTTCTATCTGTTTCCCTGTGTTGTTCCCCTTTTTTCCTGTCTCTGATTAACTGCAATTGTTCTTACCTTGGCTCTGAGTTCGCTGAAATATCTGAGGCATTGTAATAAAGTCAGAGAAAACTGACAAGACAAAGGGAGGAGATAAACACGGTAAGAAATTGAATTGTTAGGGATTTCAATTAACCTAGCAGCGATGAAAATCATGACAATATAATTGAAAGGAAACACGGGTGAACCTTTGGGTTACAACTGTGTGCGTGATGTCTGTATGACAACATAATCATAATTCACTGTAAGTTATTACTGTTTTAAGATTCATGACACACAGCCTTCTGCTGAACTGTTTTATCTCGTCCCCTTTGACCCGCTGTCCTCCTCACCTTTGGCGGGTTGATCTGTTTCAGAGTGGATCTCGTCCTTCTCTCTCTCTGACATGCTGGAAAGGTTGTTCACTGGGGGATGTGTCTTTTTTAATTCACCTTGGTCTTTTTCCTTCTCAACTTTGAGGCAAAAATTATTTGTCTTAGAAAAGGCAGACTCACAAAGGCCATAATATATCAATGAAGGTGAGCGTCATGTTTTCTGGATCTCAGCACCTCCTGTTTGAGTGTGAGCTAAATTAGATATGTTTTACAACCCTTTATGGTCGGTAATGTTGTTACCTTGGCACTGAACTGTCTGGTCACGCTGGGGCTCTTTGTGGGTCAGTGGAGCAGCAGAGACAGAGACAACTGAAAATAAATAATTTTGTGAGAAGATGAACATTGGTCTTCTAAAATCTTTGAATGTTTTCACCATCTTTTCAAGGCCACTTCTCTGTAGTTATACTGCCCCCTCACCTTCAGGAACTTGATCTGATTCTGCAATGATTTCCTCCTCCTCATTTTCTGACAAGCTGGACGTGCGGCTCACTGGTGCCACTATCGTTTTCAAATCATGATGGGATTCTTCATCCTCATCTTCAAATAACACACTTATTATGTAAGGAAAGGCAGAAAAAAAACACTTTCCAGACATTTAACCAACCCCTAATTTTTACCTGGATGGTCCTTGTGCAACTTCCAAGGGGCAACCCTTTTCTTAGGGCAGCCAGGTAAACCTAGAGAGATGTCCTCCATGTCACTATCTGACCAGTCGTAATTCACTGGAGTCTCTCCACCATGGCCTTTGTTTATCTCGTCTTTAAAATACATATGGACTGAGATTTTAGCTGGTTCTTAGTTCCTATGCTTTGAATACAAACTGAAAAAGATAAGTTGAACACGCCTCTATAAATGTTGGTGATATTACTTTGATACTGAACATTCTGGGGTTCCTTGTGAGCAGCAACAGCAGCAGCAGAGACAGAGACAACTGTAAATAAATACATTTGTATAAGGATAAACATAGTTATCATAACTCATTGTTTAGTAATTATTTTCAATGTTTTATTAAATGTTCACAGCCGCATACCTTTAGTTTCACTGTTATTCTCTTCCTTTATGGATAGATTTTTGGTGTCTTCATTCTTTGCATAAAATATTGAGGAATCTGACAAGACATGGGCAAAGAGAAAAACATCCGGTCAACCGGAGCATTATTTCATATTAGAGGAAGGTAAAAGAAACGATAGTCTAGGCTTTTGTGTTTGATTATAAATTATTAAGTTGCAATGAATACCTTGAAACTGAACGGACTGGTCCTTCTGGAACTCGGGTTTCCCCTCTGAAGCAAACCAGAGACATCAAACAAGAGCTTACACGATGTCAGCAAATCACGAGGTCAGTTAAAAATGTGGGATCGATTGGGGATGTTATTACAGAAGAGCGATCAATCAAACACACACCGCCTCCTGTATCCCTCACACCCTCTGCTGATTGGCTCTTTCGAGAGTGTTTCTGGCTGTCTCTGTCTGACCGGGCTGACCGTTCGTTCACTTCGTCATTTTCATCTTTGATAGTGTCGGCTTTGAAGCATTTGGATAAAAAGGGTTTAAGCTCACTATGATGTTTTATATTTTTTACAGTTTAACTTTCCATAATTTTTTATTGTTTCTTTTTCTCAACCACATTTCTGTGCAGCCCCTGTACTTTCACCTTAGAAAAAGTTTAAATCAACGGAATCCATCAAATATTTATTTCCCTGTGTTGTTTTCCGTGTCATTCAAACAATTATTTTTTACCTTGACGCTGGGATGCCTGGAGGTGCTCTTGATCTCGATCTATAGTCAAACATAAGATTATTAGTAGACGGTAGCCAGGGATGTGCTCATAATACAGGACCATTACAAAGTGCAATAACATCGTGCTCCACTGCAAATCATTGTAATAGATTGAACACCCCTCCAGAGTTATTATTTTAGAGTTGAATAACCTTGGCATTCGCTTGGATTGTCCTCCTGTGACTCTTTGGTTTCCGCTCTTGTTGCAACAGAGTGATCTGAAAAGAGTCAATGGAGTTGGCTTTGTGCGGAGCCAATTGAGTTGTTCTCTTGCAAAAAAATAACTTATTAGGTAATAACTTAAATAAGTGCGAAATTGTGTTTTTCAGTGCACCACAATATCTGTTGAACCTTCAGCTATCTGATAGGTGTGAGAGTCTCCAGTGTCAGACTCTGATTGAGGAGAGATGGGTGAATATGACTCAGCAACGTCCTCATCCTTTCTGCCTGAGCAGTCAGACCTTACTGCTGTTGTATATGTCTGGCCTGTGCTTTCCTCACCTTTGAAAGACAAACATCTCATAGATTATCTGTGCATCATCTTATCAAATGACAGTGTGAAATACATTTTGTTTTGTTTGTTTTTCAAGTTTCAATTGATAAATCATCTATTCATCAACATATTTATGTACGTATCATTAATAAACACATTGTTGCATACCACACTTTTCATTTGTTTTAACTTGTACCTAGGATTCAAGTAGCTAAGTCATCTAGCTTTTTCATAGAGAATGTCTTATGGATAAAATACTATAGCATAACAGGTTGACGTGGCAAATAATCTTGGTTCTCTTATCACCAATACTGAACACTGTATTACTAACTCTGTGTAACATTAGACTCACAGGTCATTTTGGTTTTAGTTGGTGAAACAGAAACTTTTAATATCACTGCCATTGATTTGGACAAATTGCTGTGTGGAAGCTATTAAGCAGCCACAGGCTATTTTTAAAATGTCCCCATTCCCACCGTCTGTCTTTATCACCTTTTGCTGATTTGTTCTTAGGTGAGTGTTGAAGGTCATCCTCTGATTCAGCAGCTACCGAATCATCTTCACTGTCAGAGCATTCAGACCATGCTGCTGCTTTCTTGTTGTGGACATCTTTGTCACCTTCCAATGAAATAGAGAAAAAAAAACATTCATTTTTACGTGTGTTTAGAGTTGATGCAATAATAATCATCCCTCAACAAATAAGATTTTAGTTTTATCCTAGAGTCTGTATAGATCCTTTGTTTGTTTCTCTTGACTCTGAGGTTGCTGAAGGTTTTGATGCTCGGCATTAATGACAGAGGACTCTAAGATTAGAAAAGCAGGGGGTGCATTCCTATGAACACCATCATGTGTACAGACAGATGCTGCAACATGCCTTCAATTTAATATAGTATGGTACACCGCCGAGGTATCTATTGAACCTTTACCTTGGCCTGTCTGGTCAGCCAGGGCCTCCCTGAGTTTCAACTGCACAGCACAGGCAGGGACATCTGTTAAGAAAATGTATAAGAGTTTAAAATGCTCGCCATGAAGTTCAGCCATATATATATATATATATATATATATATGTATAGCAGAATCTGTCCTTCTCACTTATTGGTGGTTGGTTGTTATGGCGGTTAACTTCTGGGTTAGGGCAGATCGGTAAACATGGGGCTGCAATCTCCCTTTCTTTACTGTTTGACGAGCTGGACCATTCTGGTACATCATCTGTCTGACCCTCCTCAGCAGCAGAGGCAGATAAACCTAACAATACATTGAAAACATGTATTTTCAACTGAAATAAGAACTTAATTTGATTAAAGTTGAAGTAGACTAATCACTGCTCATGCTAATACTACAGAATAGCAAACATAGAATACTATGAAATGATTAATCTCCCCCTCACTTTTTGCTGGTGTGGCCTTCATAGAGTCAAGATTGCTAGCCCCTGTTTCAGCAAAGATGGGCAAATTGGACCAGTCACCATCATCCTCATCCTCCTCATTGTCTGGTGATTCTTCGCTCTGGCCTTTAAAAGTAACATATTATACAAAAGGTTGCATTCTTATCCTGCGTAAACAACCATCAAACCCTACCTTCGCTCTTTCCCCATGCCCCTGATATCGTCTCTTACCTTTGCATTTTGCGTCATGACGCAGCGGGGACGTCTTGTCAAGGACTCCATTCTTGTTTCCCTCATTTCCCTGTAGGCCGTGTGCAATGTTGTCAACACTGGAAACGTCACTGTCTGAGGAACTTGTGTCAACCTCACTGAGATCCGCATCAAACCATTCTTTAAATGTGTCTCTTGCCTGTTGGCACTTGTGAACTTTTTTGTGTTCAACCACAGCGAATGCGTAGAAACCTATAGAGTAACAAAAGCCAATGAATTGTCACGCAATGCAATATTATGCAAGTGTTTTCTCTCCTAAACATTTGAAAAGTGACAACTTACTCTCATCCGGCACAGTGGTTTGCTGAAGATAATTTGTCTGTCTGTTCACTATGCTGTGCTTCTTTTCATTTTTCCTTTTCTCCTCTTGGGATCTCAACTTTCCCAGCTCTCTCGAGTCCCCGATCTGTTTGTGCCACTCTCTTTTAATGGTCTCCCCCTGTAGCCTTGCTAGCTCTTTTTGCTCTGTCTTAAGAGCATTGGCTCTTTCACTTTTCTCTCTAAATAGGTTTGGTAAGACCTTTCCCACTGGCTTCAAAGTCTTCATTGCATCTTTGCTAGGGACCTCACTGCTGATGACAACATTAACCAAAGCAGACACTCCAGCATGGGGACTTTTTGTTCGCTCCGGTTGACGCACGCTATTGGTGTGGGACTCTGTAGGGAGTAAGGACAAATGATTGAGTTTAACAATATTTCAGATAAGCAACACCAATCTCATTTACAATTTACAAAAAAAAAAAGGATCAACAATGCATTCCAACTGGTGAGCTTTCCTAACCGTTAGCCAGTTGTGTCTTGTGAGAGTCCTTTGTGTCTTGAGTTGTTACTCCATTTTGACCTTTTATCTCAGCTTTGAAAATAGGTCTATCTGTTTTCCAACTTTCTTGCTCTCTCACTTTATCTTTCTGTTGCTGATGTGGTATGCATTGTTTTTGGAGCTTTTGTTCAGCCTCCAAGAGTACTTTTTGGAATTCTCGTTTATACACTGCTTCCATCAGGGCCTCCTGTCTGTTAATTTCTGTCTCTCTCCTATTCCATTCTTCCATTACCATGGCATGCCTCTTCTTTATCCAGTCAATGGCCTCCTGTTCTTCATTCCATTTTCTCTGAAGCGCCATGAGTTTTACCTTTTTCATCCTCTCCATCTCTGCCTCAAACATAATTCTTTCCTTCTCCATCCTTTTCAACGCATCGTTGTATTGCTGCTCTAATTTCAACTGTGCCACTCTGTCCTCCTGACAAATCCCCTCCCTTCTGTCTCTACTACTAACCATGTACTGGTTTATAGAGCTCAATTTGGCATTCAGCCTTTCAATTTGTTTCTCTCTTTCTCTTCTTCTGCCAATGTGCTGCTGATGCTGCCCTTGAAGGTCCACAGCTGGCAAGACGTGCTGTTGTAGCATCAACGGTGCCAGGCCAGGGCCGGTAAGGCCCCTGGCTGGACTCAATCCACTGCTCACTTCCATCACAGCACTTCTCTAATAGAGCTAGAATTTGTAACTACAGTATGAGTAAAGCAAATAAATTGGATTTATTTTTTCTATTATTATTGATACCGGTAGAAAATAGTGTGCACTTATAAGCCAACTGGACTTAATATGCAATGTGTTGCCAGCATTCAAGTAGTAAACAGACAATTTCATACTGCATGTCACCACTTTTACATGCTATCTGTCAGTGACTAATTCATGTAGTATGCATGGAGAGGTAAAATATTGATGAAAACCATCAAATGTATCCTAAATAATGCATGATTGCACTTAAATTAAGAGACAAACAATGGGCATAAATATATTAATAAAGAAACACCAACATGATCAAAAGATTACTCACCGCTATGTGTGCATTTCTACAAAGAATAATACCGAATGACAGTCCTCAAGACTGGCATGGAACTCTACATGACATCACAATGCCGCATTTATATTTGAACTCACTGCAATATCCTATGATGTGTTTGAGACTACTGGCGAACTGCAAACCTGTGTTTTACGTATTACTCCTTTTAAATATTTTTAAATAACCAACTAGCATTTTTAAAAATAGCCACACAGTAAATGGTATGTTCAAAATAGTAATTTAATTAACTTTGTTTTTCTTACACGAACATAAAAATAAAAAACTAATTCAATTTCGTAGCAATTAGAATACGTAGTGACGAAATACGCACAGCGATCAAGTCCCTCCCATATCCTGTAATTGAGAAACCGCTATTCTGTAAATGCGAAGCATTAGTTGAATCGTAAACTATCAAATTGTTTACTCGCTGACAAAAAGCCTGGGTGAACCTACAGTGTAAAAATAATGAAGAAAAGCAGATAACATAGCCGAATCATTGTTTCATGTTTGGTTTAACGCGGAAACATGGAAAAGCAGCCGAAGCTTTTGTCATCGCAGCTTCTTCATAAAAACTGCGTTTTTGATGTGTCGCTTAACCGTGTTCTCCTGATATGGAAAGAGCAACCAGCTAAGAAAAAACGCGTTTCTGGAAGCATACATCACCCGTTCAAACTTAGTAAGTGTACTAGACATTGTCTACTTATTATATTCCGCCATGCTGGTTGAAGGACATTATCTAACTTAGGGCAGCTTAGATGAGAACTGAGTTCGCCCTGTATAATGTCATCCCTTGCTTTGTTAAGTCAGCTATTGACATTTGTAAATACTCTGGGAATGTAAATTGCAAATAATAATAATAATGCTCTGCACATTTTTTTTTGTCGTAGCCTTATGTAACAGTGAACAACGTGAACAGCGGACGCGAAATAGCGGACGCTCTTAAATCCCTATAACTTGCAGGCCTCAGCTAGGCTACATTGTTGTTTTTAGTTTTAGAATTTTCCATTTCAGGTAGCGAAACAATTTGCCAATATTTAACATGATTAGTGGTTATTTTTCCCCTTGCTTTATTAATCCACTGTGTTGCAGGACAATTTAGAGTAACGTCCTCTGTAACAGTTATGGGATTCCCAGAACATTCTATTGAGAGATTATAAATCTCTGATCAGTGGTTGACACAACATGTTAACAGCAATCTCACCAATAACAGTTACCTACATTCTATGATAGATACATATACAGCTCTCTTCTGTCCAAAAGGTAATGCATTTTGTGTAGTTTTAAAAAAAATAATAAACTTCACGTCAGACTTCTCCAGGCAGGGATAAGGTCAGATGAGAAGTTGATTTAACAATTGGAATTTGCTGAGAGATGTTATCGTACTGTCACGTGCCTTAAAAGAAGTCCTCGAGTTTGTGAATGTTTGGAATGTGTGATCTAACCCACTTAATCCAGATAACTCCAAATGACCACAAACAAGTGAACTTTTGGGAAGTGTCATGAGCAGTCAAAAGCATTTAGGAACCAACCGCAGAAAGTACTCAAAAGTACTTGCTGGAACACTAGAATCCAGAAGGTAAACCACATGCAATATTTAACAATGACCAGAGAAGAGACTACTCAAAAGACAAGGTGTTTATATAGTAATTAAAACACAGAAGAACCGGTCAGCACAAATGAAACCAGGTGGAACCTGCTACTATCAAGGACTGTATTTTACAAACATTTTAGAGAGTCTGAGCTATACGTCTGTTGGTGCGTTTTGTAACTGCTCTGCGGTCCCATAGGCATCTTTGTCAGCTTGTAATAGGCTGTACATATTTGAAGGTTGAAAGCAGGTGTGGAGAAATTAGGTCACTACCAATGATGGGATGAATGAGAACCAATCACAATGCTCCTTGGGGTCCACAGGGACGTTATCCCCAACCGTTTCTTAATAAGGTGTAACCTAGTAGTACTCGTTAAATCTTCTCATAGTGAGTCAATTGAATTTTGGGCCTTTGTACGTTCTCATACTCTTTGACAATAGAATATGTGTCGGCCCTGTGTGTTTTGAGCTTGTCCTAACCTTGGCTCACCAGCACTGCTGTACTTTAGTGTATGTGATCACAACAAACACATAGGGCCTACACATTACTCCTGTGTAAGGTGGATGCACTGGCAATGAGCTCGAGGTAGACATTTGCGACGTGCGATGGCTCCTTTAAATGATTAAGGCCACAACTATTTTGAATGTAAAGCAAAATGTTAGGGTCAAGTGTTTGCTTCAGATAGATGTAAGTGACGGACATTTTCCTTCTCAAATGAAGTTTCCTTGCCTCCACCACTTCTTTATATCTGAATTAGTCACCCTTTTATAAAACCACGTAGGAGGAAGTACTTGTTATTTTACTGCTCTGATTAGTTTCTGCCTACTGTGGACTACACTGCACTACACATTTAGTTAGATCAATATTTCGAAACTGGTCCAACAACCCATCATCATGCGTCCACTGTTGACATGCAGTGGCTTTGTTTGGGCAGTTGTAGGCCAAGTGTCATGCTGGCTGAGGATTTAGCCGTTCATAAGGCTTTCAAACTACTTAAAATGTAATTAGAGGCATCAAACAGAATTTTAGGCTGCTGAAAAATCTGTGTCAGAATCTGTGATTCTAGGACAAGTGCATCGGGGTAGATTTGCTTTATATTTTGTTCTGGTCACATTGCACTTAAACATTTCGGGTTGGATTTGGACTGAGTGGCTCTGGCGGATTAGCTTGCAACAGTACCATTTTCTTACATGGCATTTCTTTTGACATGCTTTAAAGTTGTATGGCTTTTTCTAAATTTTCACAAACATCAGGTTATTTGACTATAGGCCAGACTTGACAAAGTCGAAGGCAGCTTTGCCAATAATTTCCTTTTCTTTTTGGACAAATTCAAAAACATTGCCTGATATTGGTATACTGTTTTGGCTTTAAATATCTAAACAAAAACAATAACGGCTCTATTACGGAAATATTATCTGTATGTCAATTCTGATGAGCACACAGCACTAACCAATGGTTGATAAATACACTTTCAAACAACACCAAAGTTATTCAAAATGGTTAATGAATTAAAAGTTGTTGGTTTAGCTAAAATTACTAATTTCATATCTTTTCCCCCACCTAATGACACACTCCAGTAAAAATATGCTTTCATTCCAAATGTCAGAATAATCGTGAAAGGCGTTAATGTCTATAGCTAAAGAAGTATTCAGTCTGAGTCTAGAGAGCTCTAGATGGTCCTTTGACAAAGATACACAAAGCCCTTACAATAAGAAAATGTCCAGGAGAGTTTTCTGTTGTGTACATAGTAGCATAGCAGAGACAAACTGGTGTCAGGTAGGGGGAGACTTGTCTTTCACATTGTTATGGCCAAAGAGATGGGTGACATGTGCCCACTAGAGGGATTTGGTGAACTACTGCTTCAGGCCAGCTGTATTTGATGGGCCCCTTAGAGACTCGCCACTTAAAAGCAACAAACAACACATTTGCATTTGGTTTTACACTAGAGCTTGATATTTGGGGGCTGTGTCTTTATAAAGTGAATTTTAGCGTCCAAATGGATAAAACTTCTAGTTCCCACTGAACATCAAATACGGGACCAAGCTGCTTTTAGGAGTCATGCAAAATGCAGAATAGAGTGCCTTTAGATGTACTGCCATGGTTGCTTAGAATGGTTGAGCGGTGTACTAAGGTTGCATAGATGCTGCTGTGTTCACAGTGGTGAGTGTGAATAAAAAGTGTGTTAAATGTATCCCATGGCGCTTCCTCTGTAGAGTCAAATGTTTTGGCACTCACCATCTCCGTCTTTACAGTAGTGCTACGTACGAGTCCCAAGTCCATTGCTTACAACTCATTTTCTAACCTGGCTTAGTATTAGGAAATTAAACGTCCAGTAAGGTCACAGATGTGGGGAAACGGGCCTGTTGTAAGGGCCTCTTATCTGGTTAAGACCTCTACTGTCAAATATGTCTACTTTCACCTAAGTTAATCTGTAATGCATGGTGTTTTTTGTGACAGAAACGAGACTGTCATCGCTATCTAGGTGAGCTAATAACCAATGTATTTCACTTAGACTTAGATTTAGACTTGGACTATAGAACCTGTTGGTATTATGGTTTGGTGCGGCATGTACGTAAACAGTGAGGCTCACAAAGGAATATTGAGTCTCCACCACCATCATCTGAGCAAATGAGCTGCTTAGCAGACAGCAGGTTTCTTTCTTAATAATAACAGATCAATCATTGAGTTACTTTTTTTAAACCGAGAGCTGCTTGACAGATGTTTTGCTCTGGGACAAGAGTATTGCGTCCTATTACCAACCGCTTACATCATGCAAACATGGAAATTAATGGAGGAAAAGGCAAACATATTTGGAGATAAAACAATAACAAAGGCAAAATGGAACATCCCACAAGGGAAATAACAAGTTAATCCTTTACAAGTTTACTTTACAGTGGTAGACATACATCAGACAACTTAGATTCAGGTTTTTTTTTCTGCACATGTTTTTTTTTTAACTGGCACTTCAGTTTAGGAAGTCTAGAGCCCTACCCAATGTGCCTACAGGATTCTCTGAAAAAGAGAGTGCACAACAGCCAAATTGCTTCTCCCTGACACTTGGCTCCTTAATATGTTCGACCTGACCTGAATTGTTAGATAGAGTATTGTTCATTCAGTCACACACCAATGTGAGCCACTCTCATTGGCAACAAGCAGGGCTTGTTCCTCTGTAATGCGGTCCTGTAATCTTTACAGGCTGACCCTTTTCCCCCCCTTTCAACTGTGTCTTCCTTTTATATGTGGCAGCATCTGGATACATCTTAACTTAATTTGGTGCTAAGCCTTTCATGAAAGTCAAAGTTTTGATGAGAGGCATGTAAAAGTTGTAATTAAAGTAATTTTCCACTTGCTCCTACAGCCTGCTCTCTGCAGTGTTTCTCTTCTGCTCTGGGACCAGGTTGTCCTGTAGTCAGTTAATCGTTATTATAATTTACCAAACTTAGGGATTTTATGTAATCCCAAAAACTTGTTCCCATTGGTGCATTGCGTCATCCCCATTGTGTTGTGCTAGTCAAATGTTAATGTTACTGTTCAGGTGAAATGTATACAGCCGCGTGGTGCAGCACAACGACTCATGCATCCGTGCCTCGATAGTCTTACCTGGAAAAGATCTGTTTTTAGTTTCACGCGCATGGTCTCATTTGACACCTTTAGCACAAATGGGTTCAAATTGTTTTGTATATCAGGTTAATATTCTATAAAATGCCCATCTTGTACTTTCTTAGTTAGTCATGGATGTATGCTCTCAAGCGAGAAAAGTGTAACGTAGATTGTTTTGGCAATCACATTAGGTTTGCTTTCAGAAAGATGTCTGTGGAATACAGTGCCACCATGCAATGATGCAGGTTATTTCAAACAAACAAAAAGTCTACAATTCAATGAGGTATAGCTATTTTGGGTTCTTGTTTATCGAAATGGGGCTGCTGGTTGTCTCTGCTTATAAACAATGTCAACCTTTCTTTTGGTGATCAAATGATTTAAAATTTTGTGACTGGATGATGACTTTGGCAATGACGGCATATTTCTGTTTCTCTTTCACACACCTCAGTGTCATTCCCTGCCCCAAGACTGGTTATCTGTATAAAGAAAGTAGCCTCTGTTTGTGTTCTCAAGCAAAACGACTGTCAATGTTCCATGGTTCGATTTGTGTTTGCCCCATGCCGCTATAGAAAGAACTTCTGGGCCAATTGTGAAAGAACCAAATGTAGTAATATTTCCCTAGGTAGTGTAAGGGTCCCCTTAACCTGCCCTACATTGCCGTGGTTCCTCTTTTAAATCATCCATCCTATGACTCGGGCCAGAGATTACACCCACCATAATGCTGAAATCAAACTTGTAATTACTTTTTTATAGCTCCCATCTAAACCCATTAAACTTTATTGGCGTGAAGCTAGCCGGGGTGTAATTGATACAGCGGGCCCATATTGTCTGGTCAGAGAAGGTGGAAACACGCCGAACAATCGCTTATTGTCCTGGCTACTTTGGGAAGCAGAATGTCATGCCTGCTGTTGAATGTCAGTTCTTATAATTTTTTATTAAACCTTTTATCCCCAAACGTATGTGCTTACCTCATATACCCTTTACTAGTAGCAGTGAATTCCTTGAATCAATTTAAATACCCATAAGCCTGTGTGTTTGCAATTCCAACAGGTACCAACCACAGTGTCCCCGTTTCGGAGATCCTCGCTGTGCGAGAAGTGGTCGTAGACAGCGACAGGACTAAAGATGATGGGAAATGGCAGAAGATGTCTCAGAAAAGCACAGAATCGTACCCCTTTGCATTTACAGGTAAACATTCCACGGATGGGAAATTCTGACGGGTCAACACGCACCCCCTCGCTTTCATTTCTCACAGGTCCTTGCACCTTCCTCTTGTTTTTCTGCCATTCAACCCTTTGGTTCCCGTAACGCTGCTCTTCCCAACCAGTGTCGTATGTGGAGAGAACCAGGAAGCACCGCTGGCGGTGCGCTGACGTTACCTTCCACTGTCCAGAGGGGGCGCTGAGTCAGCTGTGGGTCCAGACCATTACAGCGCAGACAGCCTCATTAGGTAGGCATGGTGGTTTGAGAAGCTCCTGTGGCCATCTAGTGTTGGCATGATGGAGTCAAACAAAAATGAGACACCAAAATGACCCGTGAAGATAAAGCTCATTAGACTACACGTTTCTTCACTGTGCCTGTCACATTGAAGAGACCTCATATCTTACTGTTATTGGAAAGTAAGTGTGTCCCACTTATCTCAGCAAACAGGCCCAAGCATTTACTGGTGTACATCAACCCTTACGGAGGCAAACAACAAGGCAAGCTAATCTACGAGCAGAAAGTTGCTCCTCTGTTTGCCCATGCCAACATCTCCACAAACGTCATTGGTAGGTATGACAGCTGAATTTGTTTTACTTCTAAATGTAAATATTTGGACAATTCCCCTATTCTTTATTAAATATTTTTGTGGAACACTGCGCGGTGGGGTTTGCTCATTCACTCTTGCTCTCCTTCTTCCGTAGTCACAGAGCACGCTAATCACGCCAGAGAGCATCTGAAGACCGAGGCAGATTTGAAGAAGTATGACGGGTGAGGCAATGCCAGCAACAGTAGCTCTTCAACAATTCACATTTCAACTTGTTTTTTGATCGATAGCCAAGTTTGTATGTGTACACCATTTGGGATCTTGGCAGTGTTGGAATAACTTAACTTTGGGCAAACATTGTGCTGTTCAACAGCGCTCTCATGTTTTCCCTGTCAGTTCCATTGTGCCACGTTGTGCCACTCAGGCAGGCTGAAAAACCAATCGGAAACTTTGTGAGCACAGAAATTGCCATGTCCTCTGTTTTATATACACGGACCTTTAACCTACAACTTTTTTACAGGTCTGAAATGTACAGAACCAGTCAGAAGTTTGGACACACTTTCACATTTACTTGAATGGGAAAGTGTGTCCAAACCTTCAACTGGTAGTGTACATTGATATAAATTTTATTGTTATGCTCACTGTTCCCATGGGCTGAACCTTTGACCCTTGCGTGTGGCCAATCCTCAGGGTGGTGTGCGTGGGCGGGGATGGCATGTTCAGTGAAGTGGTCCATGGACTCATCTCCAGGACCCAGGAGGACAACGGAGTGGATCACAACTGTCCGGAGGAGAGGCTGGTACCCTGTAACCTCCGCATTGGGATCATCCCCGCCGGTCAGAGAGACCACACACACACACACACACACACACACTCACTCACACAATGCTGTTATGCCCTGCATCATAATCACCCTATCATACTGCTGCAGTCACAAAACCATTTTTTCACCTCCGTAGTAAGCATATGCTCCCATTTTCTCTAGAATGTTCTTGGCCTGTTTTCTTATGGTGTCAATCCTCACCAACTGAGAACCACATTATACACATTTGATTTGCAATGATTTGGCCCTTTTTGGAAAAAAACTAATTTTTGGTGATATGACATGGCATATTCACCCTATAGATGTGGTGCCCAAATCAATGTGTAAGAAAATGAAAGAAAATGGTCAAAACAATTGAGTCAACATGACCAAATAACGTTATGGAGCCACAAGCTTTTCAAATGTATGCCCAAATGTCAAATGCGATTAACTTTGCGGTGTGTGCCAAAATGAAAATCTTACACTCATGACTTAACAAGGTTGTCATTCTACATTTGCGTTCCAAGTGTAACATTGGCAGGATTTGTAATCAGAATATATTAGCTAAATTGTTTGTCGTAAATCATGTTGTGTGATTTGTACTTTTATTTGTACACACTTTTTATTCATAAAATGCCTAATTACTTTGTCACAATGAAGTTACCTGGCACAGATGATGGCATCGGTATATTTGTTTCATGTTATTCAGGTTCGACAGACTGCATCTGCTTTGCCACTGTAGGCATCAATGACCCTGTGACTTCAGCTCTTCACATCATAGTGGGTGAGTCGCTAGGCAGAACCTGTAGACAGCACACCTGGGGCAGGGCAAAAGTTTTTACAAACAAACAAACAAACAAAAAGACAATTTTGACAGAACTGACATTTTGTTGATGTTTTGAATGCACATTTTTTGTCAAATGTAATACATTTTATGTAACATATTTGATCAGTATACAGAATGCCAGGTAGTGCAGATGAGGAGAAGGTATGGAAAGAGTGGTGAGAGACTAAAAGGTGAGACAGAAGAAAGAGACGAACTAGGAGGACAGGAGAAAGGATGAGGATGAGAGGAGCAGGACAGGGAGGAAGACTCGTGTATTTATTGCATGTTCTATAAAGTATATCTTTTTTTAGAAGTATTAACATTTATCATGTAACTGAAATTGACGTTGACCCTCATTACCACTGCTTTAAGGTGTAGACAACACGGCCTCCGAATCTTTCTACAACCAGAGAAACTTCCCTCTGACACCGCACGCAGAAAGAAATCGTAGGGCAGTGTCACAGCTCATAGTTTATTCATATCATGAAGATGTATCTACTGTCCCACCAGTTGTTAGGGAGATACAGTTAAAAAAACAGAAAGAATCCATGTAGAATCTATGGCCAGCCGAAACCCAGAGGATGGTCAGTGACGTAAAAGGTTATGTTTCTGTAGGAGATTCTCAGCCAATGGATGTGTGCTCAGTCCATCACAACAATGCATTCCTGAGGTACTCCGTCTCCCTGCTTGGATACGGTTTCTACGGCGATGTATTGACAGACAGCGAGAGGAAGCGATGGATGGGTCCAGCCAGATACAACTTTTCAGGTTGACATTTGTCCACACAGGATTTGTTGTTGCCAAGAGTTTGCCCAGGAGGTTACTGACACTAACTGTTGTAAATGGATGATGGTCCAGGTTTTAAGACGTTTCTGACACACAACTACTATGAAGGCACAGTGTCTTACCTGCCGGCCAATGACGACCTGGGGACACCGCGGGACAGGACCAAGTGTAGAGCTGGGTAAGGGTTTTATGGTATTGCTACTGTGATCAGGATATGTTTAGCCTAGCCTTCGTCTGTTGGAAACTAAAACTGTGTCTTAACGTCATGTGTTTCAGCTGCTTGATATGCAGGCATAACGGGCAGCAATATTGTGGAGATAGAGAGGAGAATTGCAAGACAGACATTGGGGTTACAGAGAGTGGTAAGGTCGTCTTTGTCTCACAGCGTTTATGTTAATATTATTTGTTTTTGTTGATTAAAGTTTAAAATTAAAGTATTTTTATTACAACCTTAGCAGTAAGGTTGACAAATTTAATTTAGATGGATTTAATTACGAATAAAGCGTTAGTAATACGAATGGGATTAAGACACATCAAGGACATTTTGGTTAACATTATTCTAAAGGTCTCTTACAAGTCCTAAGGGAAAGAACATTGCGAGGTCTAACATACCAGTAACTTACCACCAGTAACTCCATCGTCCCTCCTGTTTTCACACTACAGAATGTGATGGGGACTGGAAGACAATCCGGGGCAAATTCCTTGCCATCAATGCGGCCAGTATGAGCTGTGCATGTCCGCGCAGCCCCAAAGGTTTGTCCCCGGCGGCCCACCTGGCAGACGGAACCACAGACCTCATTCTGGTCCGCAAGTGCTCCCGCTTTGACTTCCTTCGACACCTCCTGCGCCACACCAGCAAAGACGACCAGGTACATCTCTACATTCTATTATATCTACCAGTTTTGAGTATGACGGACTGGCAGGACTTTTATTGCCAGCCGTTGTGCTTGTGCCACGTGTTTTAAATGCCTGTGGAACGCTGGGCTGAGCACCTCTCTCACCACGTGTTCTACACCCGTCTTGTCAGTTTGACCTGGGCTTCGTGGAGGTGCACCGCGTGCGGCGTTTTCGCTTCACGCCACGCCACTGCCAGAGCGACTCGGACCTGGCGCTGGACCTGAGGGAGAACGGCAAGCACCGGTTCGGCCAGTTCTGTCGCGACCACCCGGCCTGCGGCTGCGGCCCCTCCTACAGCAACTGGAACTGTGACGGCGAGATCCTCCCCCACGCCGCCATCCAAGTCGGGTACGGGCCCCGTTTCTCACAGCGCCTGGCTCTGTCACACATGGCCACGTCTTCCGCTTTAGTTGTGTTTTTACTTTATTCTGCGTAGATGCAAAAAAAGCTAAAGAAACTGTTATGTTTCCCTTGAAATGGTTAAAATGGTCTAGTAACTTCAACTTGTATAAGCTTAAATACAAGACGGCAAGTTACTTAGTAAGTGTCTGATTGTGTTCTCCCTTCTTGACCTCCAGAGCACACTGCCAGTTGATCCAGC
This sequence comes from Galaxias rostratus, assembly GCA_036024795.1. Classification (NCBI taxonomy): domain Eukaryota; kingdom Metazoa; phylum Chordata; class Actinopteri; order Galaxiiformes; family Galaxiidae; genus Galaxias; species Galaxias rostratus. The sequence goes on along the minus strand of JAVQJS010016325.1, from coordinate 9,861 downwards.
TGTTTGCACGGGGGATTGAAGAGCCGCCAGTGTTTGAAGACCTTCCTGCACCATGTGCAATATAGACGCCCACCAATCCCCTCTCCCCAAACCCACCCGCTACCGGGAAAAGTCCTGCTGCATTATCAAAAGGTCACCGCTGTAGCTCCTCGCCGCTAGTGATACACTATCCCATAGGAGCAGTCAAGGGGTTTCTCCTCCAAATGATTTGACCATGGAAACATTTCTTACTGCATGTGTCATTCACATTTTCGGTCATTGTTCCCCTAGTCAAGTTACAGTGAAGGAATACCACGACCATGGTCTATTCTGATTTAGGTGATGTAATCAGTACCTGGATACTGGGATCTTTTAGCTGTGATATTTCATATTAACCCGGTTGCCTGGTGTCTGGTACACATATTTGGAATACCAATTAATTCCCTCAGGTTCTAGGTGAAAACATTGCAGAACTACCATAATGTGAAGCCAGTGGTATAGCAAGGTTTCCTGGGATTCAGTTGGTCAAACTTGATTTAGTCATTAGATCTCGCTTAGCTTTGTATTTGCACTTATTTGATAAGAGTCCATTCTGTTAGAGTGCAGCTTCTTCCCTCAGACACTTTAGAATTGCCTTTTGCATGCATTGGCATGTATGTTACAAAAACAACTGTTACAAAACTGAAAATGAAACAACAAAGTAAGATTTAATTCAATGCCATGGTTAAAGAAATATTATAATTGATGTTAGGGCATTTTGCACTTCGAATATTCTTTGTTTTGAGCATCAGTTAAAAAAATTAGAATGGCATGAATTGACAAATTGTGGTATTATTCTTGTACAATAGCTTAATTCCATGAATTAAATTTGAGCCAATCACTGCAATATTCTTCCGGTAGATGGTTAGATAGCTTCTAAATCGATGTTGTGAAAGCTATAATATATGACTAGAAATTAGATCCACCTGGTCAATTCACTAGGAATATTATTTTTGCTATTACTATTCAAATCCACAAATGTTTGAATGGCCAGGCTTGGTCTGCCAGTTGCTGCAATATCATTCTTGTGGATTCCTATATAATGGGAAGAAAAAACTCTTTAAAGTGTTGAATGCATTTTGGGGTTTTATACACTGTTTTCAATCAAAATCCATTTTTTGCTGGCTCCCTACTGTACATGATCTATGCTGGATTTGATTTCCTTTTTTTCTGCCAAGCTGGCTTTGCAGACAAAGGAAAAAGTTGCAATTTGTTGTGCTGACTCAGAGCATCAGTATGCTGCAGCAACAAGCTGGTGAAGGCCTCTGACCAAGTACTAGTCTGATTTCAATGCTGTGGTAAAGAACCTCTGTTGATTTACTGTTGCTGTACCATGGTCAAATGACACCAATGCCTCTAAGGCAGTAATAGTCTAGTTCAGGTTAAATAACAGTAGCAGAAGACGTAGCACATATGCATTTAATAGTCGCCTGGAGGCAACTACACTCATATAGCTTTTGAATATTAATAGGCATTTTAATTCCTAGTCTGATTCAACTAACTATCAATCTTAGTCAGGACCTTGTGAAAACATACGGTACATGGTTGTCATCAAGTAGTTTGAGTTGATGGTTAATTTGTAGCTTTAACTACAGTGTCTACTGTCGGTAATGTGTCTGTTGTAGTCAACGTGTCAAATCTTGTTCAACGTCTCTGTATTAGTCAACATGTTAAATCTTGTAAGATAACTTTGTTTTAGGTGGACACCCACTACTTGTCTTAGGAGGACACCCTATGCTTTTCATTGAAAAACAGAATATATACTTTGAATAAACTTTTATTTTAGAAGAATGTGCATCATTATGAAAGAATACGATGGTTCATGTGTTACTGGAGCAATGGAGCTATGACCCTGTATGGAAACTCAAGTGATTTACTAACGTTGTAGCATTAACCCTTGGTTGTTGTTTTGTGACAAACCAGAACATGTTCAATAAAGTTGACTTATCACTGTCCTAAAAGTCTTAATCTAGCCTGGAGCAAAGATCCATCAAAGTGTGTCCCTTTGTTTGAACTGTCTTGAAAATGATTTCAGTCCAAATGTCATCCAAGTCCTCTGTCAAGTCTCTTACGTCATCATTCACGATAAACACATTTCATGGTTCATTTTATTTCAAAGAGAACAACAGCCATGGGTGACTGGTTTATCTGCTATCTTTGTTGGTCCTCTGGGAAAATATACTTTCCTTTTGTCAACTCCCATCAGCCTTGGATGAACACCAAGGCTAAAACAACTACTTGGGCTCTAGGTACGTGGGATACTTTTCCCTGAAATCAATGGAGACGATATGAAATATTTGGTTAGACATAAATCTACTTGCACAATTGTAAAGCTGAGTGTTCCTTATGAAAGCCTTATGAGCAATGACCAATCTTCACCGTCAATTAATGGACTAGAATTAAAAAGAGAAAATAACCTGTCTGCACACATGATGAAGTTGTCATAGGCTGAGATAATTTTATTTATATTTTTGATTTGATGTATTATATACAGTGCGTCCGCAAAGTATTCACAGAGTTTCACTTTTTCCGCATTTTGTTATGTTACAACCTTATTCCAAAATGTATTAAATGTTTTTTTCCCTAATCATTCTAAACAAACTATACACCATAATGACAATGTGGAAAAAAGGTTTGGGGAGATTTTTGCTAATTGATTCACAATAAATGACTAAGAAAGCACATGCACCTAAGTATTCAGAGCCTTTACCATGAAGGATAGATTATCGGGGGAAAAATTTATATTTCTTTGACATTTTGTTAGCCTAGAGTTTAGTGCCTTAAAAAGATCAAATTGAGGGGTTGTAAGCAAGCCTTTGAATGGACAATAAAGGACAACGCTAGCATGTGTCAGGGGTATTGGTCAACTCTTGCTCTTTAGGGTAGAGCATATACCCGGGTGACCTTATTCACAAGGATCCTGTACAACATTTAGAATTCTTCCCTTCCTCCCCAGCCGTTAGTTAGGCAGAGTAGCTGCTTCACTGGGCAGATTATTCTGCCTTAACACAAGAGGCAAAACTCATAACTCTTGAACTGACAAGTCAATGTCTTGGCACAGTGAAGGTTCCATTTGATGTCCTGGGGAACAAAGAAGCACTCACATTGTGATTGTTTTCACGTCCAGTCATACTTTTTTATTTTATTTATAATCACTAAGAATTTGAATCCTAAAAATACATATTAGTGAAGAGCGCACACTGCTGATGTTTGCACAGGCTAGGTAGTCCCTGATGGTCTTTGTTGTTGTTTCTTCGCGAAGGACATTATTCTGAGAAGTCATGGGGCCCTATAGTCGTCCCCATGGTGAAGTGAATGTGTTTGTGTTGTCGACTCAGCACTGTTGTTAGTAAACTGTTAACCCAGCCACAGCATGGAAGGGAGGCTTAATGGGTGCTGCGCTGGTCATCTCACAACATGTGTGTGCATGTCAGCACTCTTTGGAAGCGGTTAGAACAGACGGGAACATTCTAGATGTCCTCATGGAAGCAGGCACTGGAATATATTTGCCTCACATACGAAACCCAACCGATACGTTTTGTTTCTCTTACAACCTCCTTTACCATGTGTGTTCTAATTCTCTCTCTAATGTGCTGTGCATAGACTAATCAGCAGTTAAAGTTAACAAGCTTGAATACCCCAAATGTATTTTTGGTAGTTTTTACATAGAATACAACAGAAATAGTATCATACAATTGAGACATTGAACATTTAGAAAAGGTTGATGCTGGTACAACAGCAAAGATTGCTGAAATGTTGTTTACTTAAACAAGGGCAGTCTAATGGGTTATTGCTTGAAACCCGGCATGTATGTATAAAATTGTTTTCCTTATGAGAGCTGTTTTGGTAGAATGAGTCGCCTAGTCAAGCACATCTGTGGAGTCAGTAAGGTTTGGGTAATACCCTTTCCAGTAGCCAGGGTCCGGTTACCAGACTACTGGTAAGTGGAAGAGTGTTTTGAGTGCAAACTTAACAACATTGTTGTAGATAACCACCAGTTAGGATTTCTAGACTTTTATGTTGAAAGTCTGAACGTCTGATGACACATTTTACCCACAAGATTGTGAACATATCCACTTTGTTGGGATATACATATAATGCAAACAAAAAGTAAAGATAACAATTGTAGCAATGTGTTGTACTTCTCATTATTGTTCATCACAGAACAACTGAGCATAGAGGACAGGAAGATTCAATTCCATGACTGTATTTCCTTAACTTGATCTGTAATTTTGCATTCATTTTGAGAATGAGTTACTAAACGATTCGTGAGATTATGCTGCAATAGCATCTTAATGTTCTGAATACAGAATGGAGTCAGTTGAAACAAAGGTAGGAACAATAACAGGCCCTGATCCTCAGTCTGTCGAGACGGCTCGACTCCAAGGCGTACGGCTCGACTAACAAAAACCCTTTGCAATGTGTCATAAACGCCGCAATGTCAGAACTCTTGTTATCCCGAAGGACTTTCAATGACACTAAATAGCATCTTATACCCGCTTTTGTCCTCAAACGTGTTTGCATGGCAGCAGATGAACGAGGTGGCGCCAGTTTAACGTCCTTACCACGCCACATAAAAATGACAGGAAAGTGTATGAAGCGGCGCCAGGGCAATAAGCCCCTTGCCTCCAGCGCGATTGTAGGCCATTTTCATCGGTGTGTAGATGTCTCGTCTCAGAGGCACTCTTTGCTCATTGTTGTGAAAGAGGCCGTACATTACAGCACTGTCTGGAACAGCAAAACCATAAAGCACCGTTACTCCACTGTCGCGTCAAAGCCTGTTTCACTTTGCCTTCTGCACAAAGTCATACAGAGACACCAATTCCATCATTCTTTATGGTTTATTTGTTGGGCTGTTAAGTGCTACTGGTGAAGGCATTCAGATGACCACACAGACCCCTGCTTAAAAGATTTTCACAGATAAATAACCACAGTGTGGAAGTCTGTCAAAAGAATTGCTCTGATCAGAGCACTCAGTGTATGTTTGTTCAAATGACGTGTGGTATTTCTGTACATGCACATAGTGTTTGTATGAAGGTATAATATTGATGGGCTGGAATAGATCATTAATTTACTGCACTAAAAACAAGAAAGTGCTATTTACGAAGTCTTCTCTACATCACACATCTGACAGGTTTATGTGTTCATACAACATGATATGCCAAACAGCGGCTGTTTGTGTTTTAGTCCATAGAGATGAGAGAGTGACTTACCATTGTGGGAATAGTTTAACCACAGCGTTCGTCCACCGTATGCAGACCACTCAGACAGTGGAAGTGGATGTCAACACACGGCAGCCAGAAACCACCGCTAAAAGACCAATCCAGATGCTGCAGTGACAAACTGTCATCAGCAGTGAGTTACAAAAAAAAAAAAGCAACCACACTTACCACATCAGTCAGCGATCCGTCACCAGCACCGGTCGTGACCCTCCGCCCAGCCCATGTGGCTGTGTCGTGACAATGTCCTAGGAGTGCGGCCAAATGGCACTCGGTCAATCACATGTTGGTCACACCATCGTTAGGGGACTTTTGCCTGCAGCTTCGTCTATATTCACAGGAGGTCATGGTCCTATGTATTTCAGCCCACTGTAAAACAGAAAAAACTATCATCGCCGTCCCCGGTAGCCAATTACAAAATGCTCGCTAATTCTGAAAGACAATAATAGCCGTCGATGCCAACATGCTCTCAGATGTTTGGCTGCCTGGCAAGGACATCTTGCCATTCTGTCTCTGTTTGGATGAGGCTGTTGCTTGACAGCACAGCCTGTGATCTAGGCAAGCTATCTCCATCATCCAGGGACAGCGAGTGAAAGAGAAAGACAGTGCCTGGGAAGAAACTCTGTATTGGTTGTGTGTCTACAGGCCTAACTTGTCATTAGCCACTGTCCGCCTCCGGGGCCTGTGGACACGGCGGGTCATTGTGAATGGCAGATGGGGCTTTGATGAGGTATGATTGAGCATTCCAAGATCTACTGGAGAGTGTCAGGGCCCGTTGCTGGGGGAAGGACTACCGGCTGCCACTGGCTCATAGAGGACAATGGGACAATGGAGTATTGTGGTTATGTCTGCCTAATGAGCTATACAGAGCCACTGCCCAACCGGTGGAGACACTTGATTAAAGCAGAAGAGAGGCACTCATTGTCACTGTGAGCTGCTCTCATCGATAGCCACAGCAAACATGGCCAAGCATGCCGGACAACCGCGTGTGTGTGGAGTTCAGAGAACAGAAAAAATAAGTGTTTCAAAATCTGATCACGAGTGATCTCCTGTATGTAGTGCTATAGTCTTGTGTGTAACCTTGTCATGTCTTTCACCCTGGCCAAATTTTCTTTACAAATATATGCATACATATTTTTGTCATCTCAGTTGCTTATGCACTTTAAGCTCCAAACTTTCTGCCGTCGAATACTTGAAAGTTATACATCAAAAAGATCAACTTTTTTATTTTTGTGCGTGTGTGTTCCGCAATGTTGGAGGCCGTGTTGGCTTGCAGCGCAGTACTCACCCGAGTGTGCTGAGACTGTTGGGTACACCCCCATGAGTAATAAACGCAGCCCTCGACTGTACACCCACATTACCTCAGCTATTTGGAGGAGAAGGCAGGAACATTACACCTGTGGGGGTTTGCCGTCCATTTATCTTCAAAGCATTTGAGGACAGTTTGCTATATCGCTCTAAAGTGGTGCAAGGGGCCAGAGATATATCAAAGCAGGACGCTGGAAATAAACCCATACACTAACACAGAGCAACCTCTAGAACACTTGGTTCTACTCAGGTTCTAAAAAAAGAGATGAATAGGCTCCAAACTCCTAAAACAGGACTGGATGAAACATTAAGCCTCCACACTTTCCATCTCAATAATTTCACACTTACAGGTAAATGATCATAGATGAATAGTTCTAAATACATCCCTTCCTCCTTCCTTTGCACAGGCTTAAAAAGATCAATGCAGCCCCGGATGATGGAAGATTCTCCTTGCAGAAGGCAGACTGCCTCACCTGTGTTCTCCACTGTCCCTTTTAGATGCCAAACCAGTTGGCACAGTAAACATCTGACAGCCCAGGTGGAGCTTGTGGACCGGGGCATGCTGCGTCCAAACCCCCGAGGAGTTACTCCCGCCTGTGGTGCTGTGTGAGGAGAAACCGAGAGTGGGGAACCTAGCAGAACCCCACTGGAGAACCTGAATGAAAGAAATGATTTACAAGGTTTATTTAACAGGCCGTCCTTGTTCAGTATTTAAGATGACCACAGCCAAGCAGTCTACGGAGGCAGAGACATTGTGTGTGACTTACAATGTGTGTAGGGGGTCATTAGTTAAGGTCGGATATCCAACGTGATTGATACCACACTAGTGAGGCCTACGTTAGAGGAGGGCAGAAGCCAGTCACTCTAATTTGTCATGAGTGGCTATTGGAATGTTTTTATACGAATACATCAACTTCAACCATGTAATGGGCAGATGTGGGCTTTTTTCCTGGGGTGTGAACAAGGTGGGTGGGGTGGGTATTTTGATTTCCTCTTCAATAACTGCAATAACTTCTCCCTGTCAGACTGTCAATGTATGTCTTCAACGTACAGTATATAAGAATATGGAAATGCTGCAGTGTGCCCATAAAAGTAAAATCTCCACCACGGAGAAAAAATAAGTCAGAGCCCTTTCTCAGTATTAATATAGACACGGAGGGTAGCCATGGCAACCTGAGGTGAGGACATCTTCTACAGGCTGCTTTTGAAACATAAATCATAAAATGATGCGTAAGACAAACTAAACGTTTTGTTGTTGGAAGTCCAATTGAATGCGGTTCAGGGAAGAGGCTTTAGCTTTGACTAAGAAGAATAATATAAACTTGAGTTAACTTGATTGTTGATGTTGAAATGACAAAATAAAGTTCATATCTACAGCTCACACGATGCATGGATGGCTGTCTTTTTAGGTGACCGATTGAATCAGATGCTGTCTAAAGTGTGTGAGGCCCTTGAGTCAGGAACTTAACCATTTAATAGTCAAAACTCTACCATGGCTGCACCATTATTTGTGTTACTATGGAAATGTTCCATATAGGATGAATAAACAGACAGCATGGTGAATTTAAATAATACCTGCTCTCCACTGGGTTTCTCTGATAATCCCAGACTAGTGGTTTCCAATGTGCCTCCATACCTCCATTCCCAGTAACATACTACCCTACAGTGGAGACGTAATGCATGGCCGTTCATTCCCCTGGTGTTCCCTTGCTCTTCTCTCTCTGTGACCCAGGGGTATGGCAAACAAACACTGGTCATCGGGACATGATTTACAGAAGGAGGGTGGAAGAGGTAAAAGGAGAGAGGAGCCACAGAACACACACACACACACACACACATACACACACACACACACACACACACAAATTAAGAATGGCAGAGAAGACAGAGGAATTAGTGGAGCGCACTTTTCGAAATGTTTAATGAGGTCCCACCAGAGGAAGGTGATTAATGGACAATGCACTTCCCTCCAGATGGTGAATGTGCGTCGCCAGTGGAGGTGAAAAACCCGCTCAGTCACAACAAACATTGCACACCGCATGCCCACTGTTCCGTGTCATCTCGCACTCGAGCAAGCACACAAGTCTTCACTCAAAAGATGGAAGACGAGACAATACTCCTAGTGACACTTAACTAAAAGCCGCTGAATTTCATAGGGAGCCTTGCAGAAGGAAACATTCCGTGGATCAAATCAGCCAGCCTGCGATTGTCTTATCCAAAAATGAAAAATGCTGTCGTCTTGCTTTTATTCAACCTGGCATTTCACTTTCAGCAAGTGAAAAATCATCCCTAGGATTTGAAATTTGGTGCTGCGCCACACAGGGGAAAAGGGAGAACGTTTGCTCCATGCAATGTAGCCAACAGATGGGTCACAAAGCCATTTTAAATAGGGTGTGACTCTTCAATGTAGACAAGGGTCCCGTGGGCTGCAGTGGGAGCAATAGCCCTTCGAGGACAGATGTTTCTGCAGCCCCAAGGGACCGGGTGAGGATGGAAAAAAGGGCCTTGGGGCCACATTACAAGCAAGTGCCAGCCAAGTCATTGACTCCCAATGTAGCAGTTTGTCCATGGAAAAGTTGGAAGGGGTAAAAGGGCCTCTGAGCTATAGGAAAAGTTTGAGCTGTAATGGTACCCTTGGTAACAATGCTTTGAGAGGCTCCTTGGGGAGACTTCTCGGTGAAAATGAGGTGGCAGGTTGTTTCCCGCAGGAACGTGTGACATGAACGACGGTGGCAGACCGATGGCGGATAAAAGTAACCTGACCTGGCGCAGGAAGCAAACATTAACAAAGTGAAAGAGGCATAGCAACCGAGAAGAGGGTCATTCAAGTAAAGTCACGGTCATGCACACCAATGATTTTAGAATAAATGTCGGTGTATACAATCTAAAGTCGAGGAGGGCTATAACCTTAATTACCACATCACCAAAAGCCGGCCTCTGACATGATTTCTCCTGTAGTCTCTCATTCACTATGCGCTCTCAAGTGATCACAACTTTTGGGATAAATTACAATACAATTAGCAGCAACAGCTGGCTACGCAGGGAATTCCAGGCATAATTGGCACTGAAATGTCAACTTACTAATATCAATGGGATGAGTTGGTGGTAGGCACGTTTACTCTACAGTGGTGAGTAGCAGAAGAACTATGTGCACCAGAATGTCAAGGTCCATCGTGCAGAGGTTCAAAATGCGAGGTGTGTGGTGGATCAACATAATTCACCCATGGGAACTAATGTATTTCTAGGTGCGTTGTTCCGCACGTACGTTTAGAGCGCACAGTTTCCGGTTTAGTTCAGTTCTTCGAGTTAAATGTCT
>JAVQJS010016310.1:0-22453 GCA_036024795.1 Galaxias rostratus | reverse complement strand
GAGAGATGGATTTTACAGATCAGCATGAATGTAAAGCAAACCCTCTGCATCTTCATTTTTTGACTGAGAAGAATAACTGCAAAACTCTACAGCTAACATCATAAAGTTGTTTGTTTTTTATAAAAATTTATGTTTGAATAATGTGTAATGTAGTATATACACAGTATATAAAATGTACAACGTGAGGACATGTACTGGATGAGATGGCATGTTGCATGAGAGAGTTTTTCTCCCATCTTTTTTAAAGCAACACTACACATTTTTTTTAAACACAAATATAATTCTATACCTATATTTAATGTGCACCTCAAAATAAACGTCCTTATTCAAGGACGATCTTTGCGTAACTCAGCCTATGTCGAAAAGTTATGGCTAACACAGCATACACTCAAATGATTGTAATTCTCATATCCTATTCTATAAGTATTCTCTTTGAAACCTTAACTATTTAGTGTTCCCTTATACAAAGAAGGCACACATTTGTAATTTGTAAAGCTAGATTTAAACTAGTAATGAATCAAATAACAAAAACATAATTTTTAGGTTCTAATCTTTATTCACATTTCAGACTTGAGAATTGGTATCCAGTCTGAAATACTACCGCCATTTTTAGAAAAAAACCTTGTTTATATAGTTTAGCGAAATATCCAAATTGTACAAGTTTTAAAGCAACAAGCAAATAGATAACCCGTATTATCAATACATATCTTCTGATTGCACATTGAAATGTCTGTAAAAGAAAGACAAAATCGCGGTTCAGATCAGTCCTCTTGAATTCTCATAATATAAGAAGAAAATTGTATTCCACCGATATGATCTCTGGCAAAACTGTGATAAATTGCTTTATGGCCAAAGGAAGTGTCCACTAAATAAAGGAAGCGATGCCCATACTCGGGGTATAGTTGTTGATCAAGCTGACAATAGGCAGTTTCCGCGAACTTACCACATGTCTTCTTTGCAAATATTCAAGAAAATAATTACACTTAGCAAATAGTAGGGGTGCGCAAAAATCGACTCTTTCAGATAAAACGCCTCTGGTAACTTTAATTAATTTATGTGTCTCCCACAGTGGTCCCAACTTATTCCAATCCGTTTAGCCCCTTTTAGGTATGTTTGAGATGTGCAGATAGAAAGGTAACCTTTTTGACTGAAAACCCATGTGCGATAGCTTTACATCCTAACTTTGTAATGTAATTTGTGCAAAGATATCCTCAATAGGCAGGATTAGCCCAATATTTCACAAATAAATTGTTTATTTACAATAACACAGTATGATATTTATTTTAATATATGAATTCATCATATGGACTGTGCACATTTCTGTTCAGAGATTACACATGACCTTGTTTCCTAGCAGCCAAGTGAATTATCTGTGTCTTCCTTCCTCACCCTTTTTCTCCCACTCCCCTCCTCTCAAGCTTTTAAAATGGGAACTGGAGAGGGAGTTTCATTGCTAAGTGGGCCTGGGTACGGTAAAGTGCCAGACGACAGTGTTTAACAGGACCATTAACAGCGGATGGTGGATCGATATGGCAACGTAGGGAGGAGGAGCCTCTTTGTCACTGTGATGTGTAGTCAGTGTTGAAGGAGGGTGTTCTGGCCACACACCAGTACTTTCAGCTTTATAATCTACTCTGCTCTTAATCCCTTTTTTATCTTTGCAATTCATTTTGAAAGCTTTTAGATTTGTTTGCAATGTTGAAATTTTGTCATGCATTTTTGATTTCTTATGTTTATCATTTTTGATGGATCCTTATTGTGGATGTGTTTGATGTGTTTCAAGGGTTGGTCTGACCGATGCATTGTGTTTCTGTTTCCGATATGTTTGGTTATCCAAAGTGTACTTTCCGATCAGATTGACTTTAAATTCAGATAGTGAAAGTGATTGCTTTACATGTGTAGCATTGTCATTCTTATCGGTGTCTTTGGCATCACTCTTAATTTGATTCGAGTTCATCCATCCACATTTTCTTTATCTTTTTACATAACTGGGATAATAAGAAAACTTCTTCCAAATCTGCAGAACACTTTATATTGGAAATGTTTGCAACTGTACAGCTGTCCTTTACCGTGTGTGTACTGTGCAACAGAGGCCAAGGACACTGTTGTGCCGTCCTGTACACTGACAATGTACTCCCCTTTAGATTAGTGAACGGCCGCTTGGACTGAAGACTTCCTTTCAGTGAATGTTTGGATTCGAAATTCATCTGTTTATAAAAACATGCCACCTATGAAACAGGGTATTCATAAAGTACATTCCTGATGAGAAACATCAAGAGGACAAAATATTATACAGGACAATATGTTCATCCCATCAAAATGTGGAAAATATGTTTGTGACTCTATTAGCCCCGCAATTGAACTCAAATGTGCTGCTGAGGAAAACAAAACCATAGATCATGACCTGAGCCATACATCTGGGTGCAATCCTCGCATTTAGCATTTTATTAACACATTGGGCACATTGTGGTACAGGCCACAGATCTGTCTGACATTGTAATGTATAGCAACAGACAAACAGTAGCCTACAAGGATAGAGATCTTGCGGATTATCTTTGAGGCGTCCCACTGAAGCCTAAAAATTCAGACTGCAGTACAGTGTGCCTTCACACACAATCCAAACATTGCTGGTGCTGATGCACACATTGGAATGTATATGATGCTTTTTACTGTGCTCTACAATGGCCACTGATGGACCCCTCACTGAACATAGTCTACGAGACTCAGATGAACGATCGATGGCATTTCCAGTGGGAAGTGTGGTTTGTGTGTAGCTGTAGATCAGGCTAACTGCGGTACAGTCCAGCAAAGGAAACAGTGGTCTTTACTGCAACAAGCTCACGGTGCAGTAAAATGCCTCAGAGTGTCTCTTAATGTTTCATGAATACAATTCCACCCATGTTGCTTGGTGTTGGTCATATTTGGATGCCCCGCAGTCTCCCCTGTGATGTTTTTTTGTGGATCAGGAGCGTAAAACAGCTTTTCCACTTTCAGAATAACTTGTTTGTATTGTACAGACACACACACACACACACCGGCCCTTTTCAAGGCCTGTTCTGTACTGCTTCCCTGTCCCTTCCATAATTTTGCACTTGCAGTCCAGCCCACCTGCAACGGAACCGACACCCATAAATAACTTTGCTCCGACCGAACACCAGATTGAGGGACCTTTTTTTGCAATCCTGTGAATTTTCCCACCATGGTCGTGCAGTGCCTTCTGGTGACCAGATGCCAACACAGCTCTCACAGTCTAGTGGCACAATGAACGTGACAATAAAGTAAAGGCTGGAAGTCCCTCCTAACAATTACTTTGACTGTTCCAGCAGTTTCATGACACGGGTATCTCTCAGCTAATAAATTATGTGTTCAAAATTGGCTACCTTTTATTACAGTAACTGAAGAGAGATACATCGATGTGACCCAGGCACCCAATACATCTGTTGTCATGTATAATGAAATGCTAGTTGATTGATGATTCTAACAGGTCAAATCCACAGGTGCATTATGAATAACGGCTGTCCCTCGCATTACAAAGACAGACACGAGAGAGCCGCGCGACGGACACAGAGACCGACTCTTCAGACTGACAAGGGCATGATTTAAACAAACTTGGTCAGTTTACTAACACATAATCTTATGTAAGGCACTTTGGTAATTATCTCTTTTTGTTTATTCATGGGTGTTCGTTAAACATTATGCTCATCTTGGTATTGGTGATGCAGAATTCGGATTCTCAATCTCTTTGCATAAGAACAAAACACTCCAACAAATTCCGTTGACAGATCTTCTGTTTCCGTAGGGTTCTCTCTTCTAATCCCAGAACTCCACCTCTAAGCCTAATATGTCAATCCAAAGTTCCAACAGTAATGCTCTGTCTTTTCTTACTTTGCTGTCTTTCTGAGTTTTATTGTTTATATCATGCACACAGCAACATATATAATAAAGACAAATGATAGGGATAACTCATGGCCACATTGCATCAGAATGAACTGGTAACTGGCTTGGCCTGTAAACATCACACCAGTCATGTCCTCCAAACAAGACTAACACAGAGCTAATTTTGTTATTGTATGAGGACCCATTTCCTAATGACCCGAGGCTATGAGAAGAAGAGGATCATCAATGTCACGTGTGTTCGTTGTCGTGGTAACTGGGCCAACCTTCACAGCACGTTGCCTCTAACTGCCATCTGATGGCTTGGCCCAAATCTGTGTGCACACTCACAAGATAAAGCTACACAAAGAGACAACAGGGAGAAGAGGAATTACATGAAACCATATTGCTATGAGATGAAACATTACAATACATTTCGCAACTTGAAACAAAAATTAAAATGCAAAGGGATTTATGAAATAATTGACAATACATTTAGGATAATCGGGATGAAACCCAGTAAGATTTGTTTAATTAGCAGATGCTTTGTGATATGAAAGCAGAGAAAGGGTTTAACTCAGCATGACGGTGCTTATGCAGTTTACTGTAACCACAAAAAAAAGAATTTACTTAGCATGTGCTAAAGTGTCCAAGTGTAAAAAAATTAAAATGTTCACCTTCTCAAATTTTCTTTTGTTGAACCTGTCTCAAATATATCATGGAGACTGTTTTTTGTGTACATTTAACTGATACAAGGTAGTGTAGCCTAAATACATTGGCATAAAGCAGTGCTGCCAGCTCGTAGTGGATGACATCGGACAGCGGGATTGGTCTCAGCACTTTTTCCTTTGGGATTGGTCTGTGCTGCCTATAGGTCTGTCACTGCTCCAAAGTTAGATACATGGTTGAAGTAGCCTATCTTTTGTTAAATTTACAGACCCTAAAAATGTGTGCTATGTGTGGGGTGACGCAGATATTTTATCCATAACTGAGTCTTGAGTTTCAATGTACCAACCTAATTCCAATTTGCACCAGTGCCAAGAATTGTGAAGTTATGGTAGTAGTCTTGTTCAGAAAACTTCAACTACATGTTTAATTTTTACTCCGCCAAAGTAAGACCTAAGGACGAACATTAAAGTTCTACAGTTGACATAAATGATCAGTAAAAAAAAATAGTATCCTTTATTTTATCTTATATTCATGCATGGGTAACCCACAGAGACAATGTCTATTATACAGCAGTGCCCAGATTAAAAGTAATGTAATGACTGTCTATATAACATTAAAACATTGAAACCGAACTAATAAAATCAGTTAATTGAATAACAAGTGAAACTAACTGATTTATTTTAAATTTGTGTTTTCTATTTATCTGGGGCAAGAACATGTTATTACTTATTTAACTGTATGCCAGGTATTTAAGCTGTGATGCAAGCTATGTTAACTATATATGTTTTCTTGTCAAGTTGTTAGCATGTTGCTAGATCATCCAATGGCTAGCAGGACGAACGTGAAAGAGTCAGGAAATTACACAAACTCTGAGAAGATTCAACAAAACCATCTACCAACAATCCCTGGCACACTTCAATTAATTGTTTAGTAGGTGCGGGGCCAAGTATTACATCCTTATAAATGTGCAATGATGTTTCCCATATGAAGACCTGTACAACCTTTGCATTGCTTTGTAAGTGGACTTCAATAAAGCTATTTACCCTTTCTAGTCCCCTTGATATGGGAGATAAATGTGTGCCTTGAGGGCAATGCTGCTGGATGTGGATGAACCCAGAAACATCCCTGCACTTTTCCTAGTCACAGGCACAAGATTGAAAAAGACAAACAAATGGGTCCACTCTAAGTAAATGACATTTTACCACCACAGCAACAGTTATTCAAAAATACAAAATGGAGCGCCTGAAAATTAACATCTTTTAAAGAGAAACTTTTTATTTGCACATTAGACTTACAATTGATGGCTAGACAGTCCTAAGTTCCAAGCAGTTCAAGGAGGGGTTTCATACCACCATTTACAGATACTCTGTTTAATTCAAAATGAGTACCATGACAACTCGTAAAAAGCTGAAGGAATAGTTAGCATGTCTTTGAAATGCACATAATGAAATGCACAGCGTCTTGGAGTGTTTTGAAAAGCGCTTTATAAATATAATGTTTTATTTATTATTATAATCCTTTATATTGAATCTGGATTTGCTCTTTTAATGTGTTAGTGCAAAGAATCTCGCATGACATGGACAATAGCATACGGGAGAAGAAAGGTGTTTTTATTTAAACCTCTAAAATTTTACCTGGGGCTAAGCAACGTTGTTTTGTCTTCAACCATGAGGGTATGACGGTCAATAGAGAACAAAAGACACAGAAGATGGAAACAATTGAGGAAGGCAAATCTCACTGCAGATGAAAACATAGGAATACATTTGATAAAGCAGGAAGGGCAGGAGACAGTTCATTTCAACAACACATGTGGTTTTTATATCTGTGTATTTTTCAAAATAATTTTTGGGGGGAAGGTTGGACTTTTTTGAGGGCTGTTCTATTCTATTTACATTCAAATATATTGGAGTGAAGGGATCACACTAATCAACAGGATTTTTCTGAATATTGTTCTGCAAACTCCAAACGGGCTATTGTGTGCCTTTTACTATGGAGTGGCCTAGCTGGTAGAGTGTTGCCGGGATGGTTTTCTGCCAGACCAAGGCCTTTCTCCCCCGATAGGTCAGCTTGGCCAGGTCACCAGCTTTAGAAAGAGTTGTCCCAAACATCTTCCAATAAAGAATGATAGGCCACTGTGTTCTTTGGGACAATCATTGCTGCAGACAGTTTTTTGTACCCTTGTGACTCAACACAATCCTGTCTTGGAGGTTTATGGGCAATTATACAACAAGAGAGATTTCTTCCTATTGGCAATTTATCTCATCAATGCTTGGTTCCCTCACTGTGACTGACTCTTCTCTGACTCTTATTCTCTGTACGTAATAGGCAGCACAGATGTTAGGTGGTTAACACTGTTTCCTCACAGCTAGAAGGTTCTTCTTTTGAACATCACCTGCACCCAGGGTCTTTCTCTGTGGAGTTTGCATGTTCTTCTTGTCGTGACCATGTTTGTGTGGGCTTCCGCCAGGTGAACCGGTTTCCTCCGACCATAAAAAATATGTCAGGATTAACACACCTATCATCATTGCCCTGACTAAGGCCACCGTCAACAGGCCTATTACTGCAGTGTGTGTGTTTGTGTGGTGTGTGTGTGTGTGTGTGTGTGGTGGGTTGGGGGTGGGGAGTTCATAGTATGTTGGGTGAGTGAATCAGGCACAAATTATACCCCGTGGTATCACCCAGACCCACGTGCTTTTGTTGTGTTATAGCTGTCTGTCCATTTGTTGTGTGTACTAATTGCCAACCAATCTTTCAATGTGCTAAGTACTTGAGAAAAGAAAAACAAAATAAACTGAATTAATAATATTATTGCTCTCCCTGAAAAATGTTTTGCACATTGCACTGTACACCTAATAACACAATGGATGGTTATTTTTTAAAAATATAAAACAATTATTGTTTTGTTCATTGTATAATTCATTGTAAATCTCTCAGTTTTAATATATTTTATCAAACGTTTATTTAAACAAGGGTTCTTGACAAGTGAACGATGCTTGAGGCATGTAGATATTCTTCTGATCAGAGACTACTGAGAAAAAGACACGTGGCTCTGAGTATTTCTGTCAGAAGTTGTTTTGTGTTAGCTGCAATTAATCTATAATATAGTACAGTATTCAAATTAAATATATTTTAAGATACAAGTGTACCAAGGTTGGTGCCATTTATGAATATCCTGCTAAGCACATAATGATTTTTGTGTTGACCCTATCCAATTTTCACCCATTGCAAAGTTTATGTGCGCTTGAACAATATGTGCTTTTGTTAATATATTTTGTTGGTACAACATTTCTCCATTAGATTGGCCTGGATCCATATGACATACTAAGATATTTTCTGAGTGTTATAGAGCAACCCACACTACCATGTGTCCTCTTAGTTCTGTGTGAACACACTCCAGACAGAGAATCCCCATGACTGCAATCCTGTCCTTTATTGTCCTTCCTGAAATCAACCATTACTCCTACTTTCCCCATGAACTCTAGATGCTCCCATCTTGGCGAGAGTGGCCAACTATCATCTCTCTTCATTCCCGCTAACAATTGAGTAATGAAATATTGATTTTTAGTTAGATTCATATTTATGTTATTAACTTTGCATCGGTTATTTTTCCTATTCCATGGCTAGTTTAGAAAGATACTTTAGCAGAGCAGAGCAAAGCAGAAAAGGTATTGAGTATGTTAGTTTCAAGGATTTTTTTCAATGTTTACATAGATGCTAGCTAGCTGCCTTGTTCATGGCTTGTTGTGTAAGAATAATGTCTTGGTGAAAGTCCTGCCGGAGACCAGTCAACTCTCAGTTTCAAAGACAAGAAATACGGGTCTGCAGTGGCTTAACTTTATTTTCTTAAGTTAGTTTTGTCTATAAAATGTTTGACAATCGTTAGTAAACATAGGTGCAAGTTTTTTCATTTGACACTGTGATGTGACAGTGACCAGCATAATTATCTATACATTCGTGTCTTGTTTTTGGAGCGTCAATAGAAATTACAATTGAGGACGTTTTTTTTTTAAATCTCCCTTCAGTATATATCTCATTCAAAAGTCAAATATCAGTACAAGCTGTATGAAAACGATGACTTTCACTTGTTTTCTAATGGACAATGTAAACTGCAGCCAGATATAACCCCATCTAGGGATGCTTCCCCACAGCCACACCGGGGTAAAGCTGTTTTAGAAAAGAATGATCAAGCATCTGGGATCCGACTTTAATATCTTTCTCAAAGTGTCTTGAGAGCCAGCACATCGCGCATGTGCAGGACCAAAGTGACAGCCCATGTGAACAGACTCATCTGTGTAGTGAGGCAACCGGCACAAGTGAAGGAGGCCAGAATGCTCAAGTGCTAAAGGTATAGGAGTTTTGTGAAAGAAAAGGCCCATTTTTATTCATGCTTAAAATGATCTTGCAAATCTGGTGACATTATCGTTGAGAGACCAGCAGCACCCAGAGCAGAATTTAATCAGGCAGGTGGATGCATCAGATGTGTTTGCTGTACAGCTACAGATCTGTTCCCTGTTCCAATGTATTTTCATGAACGTCTTAGGACATCACTCTCTCAATCTCTCTCTCTATCTCTTTTCAGTGAACCCATTGGCAAGCAAGATCCCTGTCATTCTAATCAGACACCAGTCCATCTTCTGTCTGCCTGCGAGGGCTCAACTTCAGCCGTGATGATTTCCTGTCAAAGAACGTACCAGCAAAATTCAAGTCCCCGAGCATTGTGATATGATCTACTCCCCAGACCCTGTGGCCAACAAGACACAAGCACAAGACACAATCTGGCTTTCAAGCAATTGACTGACGCTGTCTGTAAGACTACAGATGATGTGACCTTTAAGATAAACAAACTATGACAAGGCACAATAGAAAGACTTGCCACTGTTCGGTAAACCATACCGAGACTACTATAACAACATTTTAAAGAATGTTGGAATATTTTTAATCCAACCAAGACCTATTGTACCTCAAAACCGTTTTCATGATCATGTGTCAGGCATAATATTCAAAATACATCTCAAAGATAAATCAAACTGACTCCTTCCCTGTACTCAACATACCTTTTAGCAATTTATGCCATCCTTTACTGCAACTAATATACTGGACTCCTACAAAGCATTCCCTCATCAACACTCTAGTATATCCATTCGCTCAGTCATTGCTCCGTATCTCAGTTGGGACAGCACAACCATTTCCCGTCACCAATGCTACCAATTGAATTGTAAATAAGGTTGTGGTTACAGTTGTGATGTTGCGTTATACTTGCCTCTGCATAAATATGTCTACATGAGTAATCTGATTCCTATGGCAGTATTCTGATGTGTACTCTTATCATTTGCCTTGGGTTCTGGTGCAACGCTTTGGTTCTCTAGTTTAAAAATACTGGTCAGAATATGTTATAATGTTAGGATGTAGCTATAAACCTGAGGTACCCAACAATAGCTTAAAATGAATTGCCACAAGGTGGCAGTCACCATCTTAAAGATCTATATGTTTTTTTAGAGAACTAAGGTAGTCTTTGACTTCTACAACAGTTCATATGAATGTGCTAAGCATTAATATGATGTTAGTTCATGTGATTGTATGTTAACATTTTTTCCTGTTGAAAATACAACCCTGTTAAATTTGTCATCTGTCAAGTTCCAATTATTGCATTCATAAATGGCGACCTAAATGTTTGTAGTATTCTATCACCTCTTAAAGCAAGTGGATCTTAATGCATCAAACTTTCCCACTATTGGCTGGGCAGGGTAGAGATAGTAGTAAGAGTTTATAGGAAAAACAACAAACAACTCTTAAATATTAATTTGAGTGTAGCAGATGGTAACATTTAAAGTTCAATTAAAGAACAATTTGTTCATTGTTAAATTGCTTAAATGTGTCTTACAAGGACAATATTGGTAGGGGACAGTGGGATAAGATGGGCAAGTTCTTACTTTGTCTCCTTAAATAGTGAGCCATATTTCAAGATATATACTTTCATCTGCACTAATGGTGTATGAAAACTTCAATTCTGAAAAAGGTGATTGTGTGGTTCAACAAGTTGTTACACGGACCAATTTAGTCTTTCAGGTAAACACCTGGAAATAATGTATTTGTTTTTAAATTGAGATTACAAGTACACATTCTCACATTCAAAATGTGTTTATTTGAATAGGGATAACATTCAGAACATTTGACTGTTTAATTTGAGTCTTTATTTATGAGTTGAATACAAATTTCATTTCAAATTACACATAATTTTTATTATTTGGGCTAATTGAGCCTCACATTAAACAGGATGTTGCAGATTATCTTTAAAAATATTTAACCATTATATTGCTGTCGCCTACACTACACGTATTACCAATGGTTAAATTTTGTCACAAAAAAATCTAAGCTAACATTTCCACAATGTCTTCACATTGTATTGTACCTTAAGTAATACATAAACAGGTATCATGAATACATTTAATGTACTTTAATTGGCTTTGACGCCAGATTCAATATTGCAGGTATAGAACAAAATCCCTTTGACCAAGAAAATGTATATATTTGTTATCGAACAACAGCATACCACTTTCCCCACACGTTATCTGCCATCCCAGCCATTGTGAAATTAAATGTTCTTCCTAAATTGGTGGTCACATGGCAAGATTGATGTACAGTTGCCTAGATACAGGGGATGTGTCAATTTAACCACTTGCTCATCTTATTCCACTATCCCTTAATTTATGAAAATTATTCTAATACTGGAAACATATTCATATGGGGCTGGAAGGAAGGCAATTTTGATGTCCATTTGATGCCCCCATAAGTGGTTATGCCTTTGCTCATTTCACCAAGGACTGTAAAGAGTGTTACTATAGGGGAATTGTAAACTAAAATATTGGTTGCTGAGCTAACCCAGAGGAAGCTTATGCTTTGTTGTCTACTTTGAGTATTTATAATTTGTATATAGTCTGCTTTTTTCAGGGGAAAGCATGAGACAAACGTTGGGAAAATTACAGTTGACTAAATTACATAGGAAGCTACAACAAATGCATGTCAATTCTAAGTATATTATTAAAAAGTGTTCAAGCCGAAAGCTATTCTATTTGCAGTTTCACAGCCAACATTCAACATTTTAAGTGCAAATATTTGTGTATGGTTACTGTTGGAAACCCCAATGTTCCTGACTTTTAAGTTGTGAATAGATGTAACCTTGTATGTATGAAACAATGAACAGCAAATTAATTGGGCGGTTTGGTTTTCCAGTTGGTAAATTCAGCTGGTTGTTCGTAGACTAGAACAGCATTTGAATTGCCATTGCTTGCATTCTTACGCCATCTCCTGGTTGCAGAGGTGTACCATATGGGCCTTGTATTGTAAATATCAAGTATGAAATTGGACTGGACTAATGTTGCAATTGTAGAACCACTGCAGCATTTCCATTAGGTTGTTTCAAATCAAGATGATAACTGGGTTGTATTGCAGATCATAACCCCATAATAATAATAATTACAATAATAATAATAATAATAATTAGTTTAAATAAACAATGAGAATATGATCTAAATAGACCAGAAGGAACTATTTGATGAATCTGTACTGAACACCAATATCTTAAACCAGAACAACAAAAGATGAAGCAGCATCATAGGGATTTAATTGAATTTAAATTGGTAAATGGCAGTGCTGGCCAGAAATTTAGCATCCCTTTATCACATTGACATTCTAAAAATACTTAATGAATCTTTAAAGGTCGGGTAATATGCATGTAGATTATAGATAAATACAACCACAATAAAACAATAACACCAGTATACTACCATTTAAATATTTAAATTTTTAATTGTCCAATCCTTGGTCCTACATAACACATTTCATTAATGAAAATTGCTATTTATTACAAAGGTTTCCAAAAATAATGCTCAATCAAAAATGCTGTTCATGCCAATGGAGTAACTAAACAGGAGTTTAACTATGTTGGGTTTAACCAATCTTTCACAAGACCTACAAAACACTCCCGAGACTCATTTTAGTTTAAAAAAAATGTAAATATATAGAAATCTATTCGTGTTGTTTATGTGAAACAATTATTACAAATTCATTTTTAAGTTGACAATTTTGTTTAGTGTAATAAATAATGCAATTGAGGACTTCATGCCGCAACTGATTTATGGCTTTTCCCTTAAATTACAGATTAGGACGGCAACTCTACTTGGGAGATGGCCGGATTCTTCAAAACAAGACACCACATTATATTATTTTAAAAACACAATGACCAGATATACAATATTTAGAAAATGACTTGCTCTTGTTTTCCCTGCACAACAATTGTGTCCTAATATTTAAGGACATCTCCCACTCTTTGAGGATAAGAGGTGGAAAAAGTAGCACAGACATTGTAGCAGCATCCCATTCTTTACAGGGCAGCGGTAGGTAATGGAAGACTTCATAGTCATACTAAACTACTCAGCGCACAGTTGAAGAAAACTACTAATACATACATGTTTCATTATATTCTGTAGGGCGTATGCAAGTGCTAATATCAAGTAAAAGTCAACTATCATGTTTTCCTAATGCAATGGATAAACAGTGAATTACATTTTTTCAAAATGTTCTAGTTATTTAAGAGTTGATATCACATATGAAGTGAGGTGATTTTAAATAGGTCTTGGCCAAGCTAGTTCAGACAGGCAACTCAGGCAACTAAAGGTCTGTTGCTCAGTGTCCATCAGGGGAATTTGCAAATATCTGCTCCTACCCATGGCTGTCCGTTGAGTGTAGAAAAGGGGCATTGGCTGGGCAAATTAATTATGAGCAAATTGAATGTATGACCATGTACGCACTACAAACTGTTATACAAATTCCTTAATTGTCCTAACTGGAATTTGTTTATGTTTGTTTAGGGATGTTCTGCACACACCTCTGCTATGACTATCTATGCTTCCCTTTTAAAAAAATCCCAATTATTTTTAAAATGTAGAAAATAATAAAACTATAAAACATGATGCATACTATTTCTCCTAACTACCTGTGCAGATATTGCTGTATTGTAAAACTGAAGGGCATGTCGAGTTGAGTTCATTTTGTGAGCTAAAAGAAAACACATGATATGGCAATGGTCATGTTCCTCTTCTGAGAGCCCCTGAAGAAGAGGTGGTCTGACTGTTAACCTGCACGAGGCAAAGCAGACACAAATATAAGAATCCACGGCATAGTGAATTGGCAGACAGATTATATTTTTGTCCTCAATGCCAAAAATATTCAGTAAAAAATACTTTCAATAAATCAGTACCTCACATAAAGTCTACCTTCATATATTCATATATATAAACTGAGAGTGAATAGCCCTTGTCTTGATTATTGAAATGAGCCAAACCTAATTCTGCTTTCCAAATCTGGAACAATTAGTGAAGTGTCAGTATCTCAGAGTAGAAAACAAGGTGATCAGACGGTCTGCCAAAACTGCCAAGCACATCTGTCTATATATGTAATGTCGACTTTCTACTAATTTATCTATCAACTAAATTAATCTATCAATCTGACCATTGCTAAATTTAAAGTGGAGATTCCTGTTATCCCACCTATTAGTTATGGAAACACATATTACCTATTTGCACATGCACAAGTCGACCTTGTGTAGAACTTAGAAATAAGGATAAAGGAATAGGTTTAGGCCTAGGCAAGAGCTCTCTCTAGACTGGAGCATATAGGACTATGGCACGAACTTTGCACAGGTCTATAGGAATCAAATCCAGATCTCTATGCAGAAAGTGCTAAAGCTGTTAAATGCATCACCTTTTGATCGCAGATTTCAGATGGTGTTTATTTTTGTCAACTTCACCTACCACGGACAAACTTAAATTTAGGAATGGGATAAATTGGTCTCTCTCGAGTGTACGTTGACCTACCAACTTTTAAGTTTATATTTTGATTACAATTCTATGCTAAATATTTTTACACTTTTTTGCAAGAGTCGTAATTAGTGATGAGCTTCTGAAATAGTTACAACTACCTGGAGACAAAACATGAAAAGATCAAAACTACTTACGCACACATCTGGAAACAATTCAAATAAAATCAAACATACCTGTTTGGGGGTTTCTGTTGCTGAATAGGTATTTCCAGAATGTCCGCTGAACTGCAACATTGCTGTGGAAATGAATGACAAAATTTACTAACAAAGAAATCTGGATATTTAAATAATAAACTGCTTTCAGGATGCTAATTTGTTTAATATCCATATTAAAAAAATGCATGCAGACAATTTGGACAATTCCTGGACATTTTTGCAGCCAAAATTAAAAATCAAAACTCAGGTGTTTCTCACCTTGTGGAACAATCCGTGGATCAACAAAACCCCAATGCTGGTAAAGAGCTGCCAGCTCATGGGGTTTGTAGTTTTTCAAGACGCTGAGAATATTAATGTCCACTGAAGTTTCAACTGTTGTTTCCCTTTTTCCCTGAGTGTAAAGGGATGAATCTAACAAAGCTTCACTCCTTTGTGCTCCAAACATGTTGTTAGAAGAGCAGTGGTTATGTCCTTCTGAGCCAGCAGAAGAGTCAAGATGCTGGTCGTGTGGTGCGAGGTGCCCGTCCTCACTTCCATGTGCCTTATGGTCAGGTCTGCCATGACTCCTGGCCAACATGAAACCAAGGCCCTCCCGTGTCAGCAAGCTGCCCTCAGATGCAACTCTGTGGCGACCATTTTGTATTCTATTGGTACTTGGCTTTGGCAAACCACGAGTACTTTTCTCGTGGCCGATCCTGTCTGACGGCCTAATTTCAGAACCTTTACTTGTCCCCACGCTGGACTTATTTTTTTGTGATAGGAGTGTCTTCCGACCACTAGGAGGCAGCCTTTCCACTGATTTTACCTCAGTGGATTGAAGAGAGGGACCTGGCTTAGGTTTAGCAGTGCCACGCTGAGTCTTTGGTGCTGATCGGTTGCTGCTGGTGTTGCAAGCTATTGAAGCTGGAGGGTGTGTGCGCAGATGTTTGGGAACATGGATGGTTGGACAGTCTTTACCTTCAAGGAAAAGAGGGGGACCGGTGCGTCTCCAGAGAGCCCCACCCGGTCTAAAACTAGGGCACGGCGCCCACTTTGGTGCCAAGCAGCCTTGGCCATCCACCCTGTGTGTGACCCGCTGATGGATCCACAGCACCTCTGGGTAGTGCGTGGTGTGGGCACAATAAGGACACTGGTGTGTGGCCAAGCAGCCGTCTGTTGAAGGAACAGGGTTGTCTGCCTCCTCCTTTTGGACAACAGGTAGGGAAGACAAGTTGAGCAGACTGGCCGGTGTGTGAGGGCCATCTCCCTGGCTATTTGAGGTGTCTACCTTGTCCTGACCGGGGGGACAAGGGTAGGGGATCCAATATGGATGAGACAGTAAGTCTGATCTATGTTTGAGGTAGCCTGTGTACCCAGAGTCTTTGGGGGCACTCTGATTGTCTGGAGTTCCTCTTGGCTGTTTGTATTCTGACATGGCATCCTTGTGTTCCAGTTGGACGTGAGACCAGAGAGAGGAGCTGTCTGCAGTATGAAAGTCACAGTGCTCGCAGACATATGGGGTTTTACCTGGAGATAAAATGGAACACACATTGGGATCAGTCAGTGCATGGCAGTCTAGAGGCAATAAGAAAGCACATCAAGAGCAGCTCAAAAAAAGGTAGATTAAGAACTCAACCAAATCTACACAACAAAGCATTAGTCAGGGATCCAGTATGGGCTTCACTCCACTTTAGTCTACAACCCCATTAGTATCACAAGTTGCAGAATGAGCCTTCACTCAGTATGCAATATAGAAGTATATACAATTGGAAAAAATAATTCACAAACTGTGAAATCATTTTTTAAAGAAAATAAATTGTCTTGCATTATGTTTTATCTAGCAAAGTAATTTTGTGAAGTTAGCAGTGTTAAACAATTTATTCAGATGCTATGTATACCATAAAACGTTGCAATACGGTATCATTTTACTAATAAATTATATCTCATGTAAGAACAGGCGGTAAAGAGTAAAAACAATGCTTGAAGTACACCCTAATGATTGCCTCCAGTTACAATGTAATGTTGATATTTATTCTGCAACTACTAACAAATGCACTAGAGGTCTCCCTTTGTCTAAGCATTATATGAAACATGATCACCTATGTGCATAGAATGTTATTAAACCAAAAAAACTATCTTTTTTTTCTACTGTCAACAGTTGTGTATAAAATGGCCATATAAGTAACATTTAAAATATATTTTATGTATATAACATTATCAAGAAAAGTCATGTGTACCAGGACTTTTACCTTGTGAATTGGTGATGGTCCCAAACCAAAAATCTTAAAACTGAAAGGGTTTGAGTCTTACCTCCCTGCGGTTGGCCTCTAAAAGTGGTCGTTTCATGGTTGGAACGGTTTGTGTCTTTGGCTCTCTTTTCCTTTGATGCCCCATGAACCTGGGATCCCAGCCCATTGTATAGTGCATGACGACTGTCACAAATGTGAGCGCTGTCAAAGGTTAGGCTGTGTCCTCCTCCAGTCTTTCTCTTTTTACTGCTGGAGTTTGTGTCTAGCGAATTCCGCCTCTTCTCCTGCTTCAGTGTGACATATTCGCCCTTGTCCGTGTCGTAGGCCCCTTTTGCGTCCGCCAGGCTCTCCTCCCACCCTCGGCCTTTCTCCGTCACCTCCACCAAACGGCCCCTGGTGGCCAACTGCCAGGCTTGGTAACTACAAACCGGGTCCAGCTCAGGAATCCGCCTGCCCACGTTCCTCTCTGCAGGAGCAGGCTTTTCTGCAGCATCAGCAGGCTTGAGCCTTATGGCTTTCAAAAAACATCTCTTAGCGGCAAGCAAGTCCACATCGTCCCCGGTGTCGTTCAGCTGATCATTCGACGGCTGGCCGTGGCTCTGCTTGTGTACTTGTTCATGGATCCGGAGGCTTTTGTGGTCGGGGAAGAAGTTACCACAACCAGGGCATAGCTCATAGAGGCACTCGTCGTTTGCGAGAGAGGCCGGCTCCTGACGAACGCCGTTGATGGTTGCCGGTAGGTTGTTGGTGTTGACCCCCCGTGTTTGTGCCTTGGATCGGTGGATCCGCATGTGGCTCTGGAGGAACCAGGCCTGCCGGAAACGCCGTCCACAGATCCGACAGCCATGGTCCTGAGAATTCCTATGTTTTTTCATGTGAGCCTTGAGTAAACAGACCTTGGGGAAAACTTGGTGACACACACTACAGGGGAACAGGTTGGCCCGGGCTTCCTCACCAGACCCTACTCTGACCTCCTCAGAGAGCGAACCCTGGCTGAGGGTCAGACAGTCTCCAGCCTCTTCAACGTCTGCAACCAGGCCTTTGGAAATGTTATCCCTTATGTTTACATCCACATTGTGGACTTGCGGAGAAGTTCCATTGGTTAGTTTAAAAGAGCTTGTATCCCCTGCCAAACCCTGGCCTTTGTCCAACTCCTCATTTTGTTCCTTGGCGACCATGCTTTTGCCAAGCAGACCCAACCTATGGCTGCGGACGTGGGCCTTCAAACTGCCTTTTTGTGCGACCCGGTGCTCACAGTAGGGGCACTTGTAGGGCTTCTCCCTGGTGTGTCTCCTCATGTGCTGAGACAAGGAGCTGAGGAGGGGGAAGTGTCGTCCACACAGCTCACACTTGTGACCTGAGATCTCATCCTTTTCCACATCATTTTTTAAGATAACTTTGCTTTCTTCCGCCCTCTGCTGCACATCCATTTCCAATGTCTAGGGAGTGCTGGTGGCAGCTTTCCAATTCACAGGTGCTTATCAAATCCAGGACGTACGCAACGAGGGGTTGGTGTTTTAAAAGTCATTAAGTCCTCAAAAATAGAGTTAGCGAAGTATCTATTAAAAATCACTTAGTTGTCCATCCAACGTTCTTATGAAAGCATGTCAGTGCATCTTTGGTCACTCTGCTTTATAGGGAAATCTGAAAGACAAGAAACACATAACATACAAAAACCTCTTTAAAAAGATTGACAGTGCAGACAGTGGGAGGCAAGACTTAAACAAACGTGCCACTAAATTGGAATGAAACTCCTGCTGTAACTAATGGTAAAAGCGGTGTGTTGATGGGAAATTCTAAAGAATAAAAAGTTTGTTGGAAACTGACTGCCTGTGAATCTCACATCACCTTTGTGAAATGAACAATTACAGCCAACCTTATTTCACTCACAATCCTCGCACCTTCTCACAAAACTTACCAGCAGCGTCCCACATACAGGGAAGCATCTTTAGTCCAGATGGTGCCCTTCACCACACAGACACACCCACACCATTTACCAATACTGCATTGAGTACAACGTCTCTATAATAAACTAACTATACTAGTTTCACCAACAACTCTTAAAGAATGACAGCAAGAGACATAATGCTGAAGACTCTTTTGCAAAGTGCCTGAGATATCACAAAAACTGACTAGGGGATTCCGTTTTAACCATTAGACTAGATCAACTTACATTGTTGAAAAGCATGACATAAGGGGGGAAACAAGGGAGGCAATTTGCATGACATAGTCCAGTATAAGTATTGTTGTTGCCGCATACTTGTCCAATACGAGTAATGTTGTTGACATAGACTAGCCCAAAATAAGTATTGTTGTGTACTGTTCTGAGTCTCGTAGAAAGTGCGGGAGGTAACTGACTCCACCGGAGCTTGTCCTCAGTTCCCAATGCCTAAATAAGAGAATGTGAAGCGTAGCGTGAAGAGATGCATTCAGTCCCTGTCAGCCAGGATGAAGCTGCAGGCCAGTCTACTCTAATCCACAATCAATAATCAATTGTCAGCCAACAGCACACACGCGTGCGTGCACACACACACACACACACACACACACACACACACACATTAGTTTGAAGGTCAGATATAAAAGATGATGTAGAACGGAACATTCAACTAACCCTTTTATGAATCTAACTAAAGAAAATAATTCAGAGAGACCATAGACTTAGCATCTTCAACATGATGGTGTCTTTGCCATACTGCCAGTTATTTCAAAATAGTTGGTTAGTCAAAGTATAATTTTTGTTCAAATACAAATACCCTAGTTGGAACAGGCTTTGAGCCAATAACCAACAGAAACCATTTACACACAGAAATCCCACTTCTTTAAAAACAACTGACAAAGCCTCTGTCACGTCCAAAGGCTCTCAACTTCGAACAAAGAAGTTCAAATGTAGGACCAAGGATCATCTATAATTAATTTGTTGTTCGACAAGCACTCTTCCCCAAGATTCACGCTACGTTAAATTGTTGAGTGCTACTGAACACACTATGAGGTGGGATTCTCAAAGGAGCAATTTTTCAAGATTAACCAAAACATTTGATCAACCTGTAAAAGTTCACCATGCTAGTCGGGCAGGCTCCGGGGGGAAACCTGCCATTGTTGTGGCTGTACCAGAACTGTCACATCGCTTCACGTCTGGACCCCCACCCCTCACCAGGGGGCAGGTGGCTGTCATTGTTTAGGCATCGGGGTCTAGGTCTACACATCAGCAGCCTGGAATAGATGTCTGGTTCAGGGGAGAAGGGGGGTTGGCGTGGGTGGATGGGGGTGGGGTCATGGCATAGAGTTAAGAAATAAAAGCACGAGAGATTGAACCTGTGAGCTCAAGCCCCATGGAGAACTACGACCAACACGGTGTGGAGTTTCAGAAGAGTTTGCACATTTGGGGGCGGGTATGCAGGGCTGGGTGTGCTCGTTCACCTAAACGGGAATTGTCTCTTGAACGAGAATTGTCTCTTGAGCGGGAATGGAGAAGAATCCCGGCCATAGCAGGTGTTGGGAGGGCTAACGCTGCCGGATTAGTGCATTGCCTGTGGGGCGCAGTGTCTCAGATATGGAGGATGCATGAGGAAAAACGGGAGGGTAGCAATTAAGGGGTTATGGTTAAGACCCTTAATGGGCTAACACAATGGGGAACATGTCAGACAGAGAACCAGGCAACAGATGGGAAAAGCCATTATTGTTTATGGCTGGTTTTCCTAGCAGGCCATGGCATTGCTAAGGCTATACTGCACCACTGATGTGAAAAGCCTGTTTGCATCAACACTTCATTCTTGGCATTGAAATAAATATATTTAACTTGTTAAATATGTTAGAGGAAACATGCAGTACAGTACTCTAAGGAACCCATTAACCAAGTTTCTTTCTCTTTTTGGATCACTCACAAGATCCACAGTCAAGTCGACATTGGTAGAACACTGTTCAATCAATTTAATAAGTCAAGAATTTGCTTTGCCTCGCCACTGGAAATCACACACCCATTAATAATATTTTATTAACACTGTAGCCTACTTAAAATTGTTTTCAAAACACTGATCTTTTAAAAAGGCAAAGTAGAAATATTTCCAAACAACAGAAAAAAGAAAACCGAATCCACCCAGAAATGCAGTTGTCCAAACATGTTGCTCAAGGGGATATTCTTTTCTTCCTCTCCCTCTTTTCATTAGTAGCTGAATAGCCATGTCCAGTCAGCTGTCCTCACATTGATTCAGCCTCATGTTCAACCAGCTCAGCGCAAACTCCCCCATGGCCAGGCCGCTGATGCTAACAATCAGAATGTGTGTGTGTGCGTTCCTGCACTGACGTACTTGGTAAAAAAAAAGAGATGATAGCATCACTAGATGTGCAGTGGTCTAATCTTTCTCTGTATTTTTGACGGAAGTACGCTTTTAAGGAGAATACAGGAGATCTGATTTAATGTCATACTTCCTGTAGTGTTTTTTTTTACAAAGGGAATTGCAGCATGTAAATATGTTGGAAACTGGTAGCACTCCTTTGGTGATGGAAGTTTACAGATTGTGCCCATCTGGCTAGCCTAAACCCGCTGATAAAATGTCTACATGGCTATTAACATGAGAGCTGGCCCATGAGACTAAGCTGTGTGTTGAAATACTTTGCCTCCATTTGCCTATTGTCATTGGATTGTCAGTTGGATGTGTAAAATGCCTAGGACGAAACCTTTCTTATCCTGATCATTTAACTAAATACAGTAATATGCCAATGGCTTTTCCAAGGACTCATTTTTATCATTTTAATTGTAACGTAATATACAAAAGTCAAAAAGACACAATTAGCACTTTGTTTGCTTTTAGCCGTCCTGGTCAGTGGTATGCAGATGAACAAGGTTTGTTCTAATTGCAGCAAGTAAAAAGATGGATGATTTAAAATAATTTCTATGAGAATGTCTGGTGATAGAAGTTAGAGTTTGACAGTCATTCTTTAGCAGGTATGATAAAAAATATCAGTGACTGAAAGTAGTTTAAGTAGAACCTTTTAAGATTTAAACATAAAAGCATGTTATAGGAAAAACAAACTCAGTTCAACTGCAACAGCGCATGCACACACACACACACATAAACACACACACGCCCATCCCCTCCTAGTTCATCTTATTACCCAGTTGTGCAAGGTTTTTTCATATTGGCGACAGCGCAACTTCTTTGAAACGGGGAAACAGATATAAAACGAACAACAAAACCTTTCAACCACACCATTTAAAACTGTAATTTACAAAAGGCACATGCTGTCTGAAAAGTATGATTGGGGAAACTAGATGAGACACTTGTAAAATATTTTTTGCTGTGCATGTATAGGCTTCTTTCTTTTCTTGGTTGGTCAGACACTGCAAAATGCACCCGCTCTATTTTCAGTGGATTGGTCAGTGTGGGAGACACTGGACTGGCGTATAATCTGGTGGCATTAATTTGCTCTCTAAAAAAAGCACTCTCGACAGGGATTAGATTATCATGGTCAGGTCAGCTCAGACTCTCTCTCGGTCTCCCTGTCTTTCTATTGCCTTGCCTTCCATTCTCTATCTCTCAGTGTTGCAATCTCACTTCATTATCAAAATCAATCAGGTTAATTTTAAAGACAAGGGAAATAAAAACCTTTTGAAATATGAAACAGAACCGCTTTCAAATGAATCATGAAA